>JAWLRI010000344.1:4500451-4568946 GCA_034781795.1 Crypturellus tataupa | reverse complement strand
AGGGGGGTTGGACTAGATGACCTCTAGAGGTCCCTTCCAACCTTAGGCATTCTGTGATTCTATGATTCTATGAAGCATAAAATAATGCAAACATGTAAATATGCATAATTTCTCATAAATTTCATTGCTACCAATAAGCCTAGTGGCTTATGCTAAAATACAGAATATGCATGCATGTGCCCGCCTATGATAAGAATACATGCAAGTACTGACACACTGCAACATTTCATTCAAGTACTTCTTAGACTCCAGGTCCAAGCATATAAATCAGTAGACCCACTCAGATTTTTAAAACTAAGCCCTTTTTTTTTCTCCACTGAATATGTATAATCGGCTTGCATCAAGGTCTTGGGTACTTTGGTGTCTACTGAGAGAGAGAAAAAAAATTCAAATCCAGGAAAGGTATGCGCATTGCACTTGTAATTCAGGATTTCCCCTGAATACCTGAAGACTAGGAAGTTTCCTTCAGCAGCAGAAAATGTAAGATATTTTAAATGATCCTCCTGGGAAGTACACAGTGCAGTGTGGTTTTGTTTGTTTGTTTGTTTTTTCCCACATGTAAAAATGGAGTGCTTGATCCCTCTTCACCCTCAGAAGAGTTTGTCATTTGCTCTTTCAGATTTGCACTGAGAAAGTATCAAGCTGTGCCGCTTAATAGAAAAACAACACTCTGTGTTATGCTATCTACCACTGTTAGAAAAACACACTGCTAATCTGTAGCTGAAATGCTAGGATTCACCATAAGATACTTGGAGAGTTGTTGCCTTTTGAGGAGCTGTATCCTCAATACTCTAATTCACTTTTCTGAGACTGAAAATTCTTAAGGAAGCAATCTGTTATTAATTTACTATTTTTTACTCTTCACCCCAGACCTCACAGCCTGTGTATATTTTCCAAAAATACAAATTGAAGCAAGCTGGGGAAGCTTGTGTCTCAGCTAATTTTTCTCTTGCCACCTGAAAATATTCCTTGTCCTGCTGCTAATTCCTTTGGTTTGCTCAAGGTCCTGATCACGTCTCCTCCTCTCATTATGACTCCTGGTTTTGGAGGGATGCTCTAAGCCTGCCCTTGAGCATTAACTGCATCAGGACACTATAGCAGCACCAAGCTGGAAAGAGGCATGTTCCTGGCTCAGCATTATGTCTGTTTTTCAGAAAGGAAAATTGAATTGTCTTTTGGAAGAACTTTGAAGGGACTGGCGTTTTCCCCCAGGGTAACTTTGCTTTTGCAAAATGCAAATAAATCTTGCACACAGGATGAGATGATAGATTAGCTTCATTTCATTGCAAGCAGTAAATCAAGCAACATTGTTTCCATCAGGAAAGCAGAAAGCTAAAGGCTTTCCCAACACGAGACTCTCCTCCAAGGTGGCCACTGGCAGGAAGCGATCAGGTATTTCAGGAGCTGTCAGTCCGTGTCTCTGCATGACCTCGGGGCTCCAGCTGAAGCTGTAGAAAAGACCATTACTTGAAACATGTAGTTTGCTTCTGTGTCGAGTTCACTGAGAAACTTTCACCTTTGCTAAATGTCCAGGGGACAGCTAGTGGGCAGGCACTGCTGGGTACCACAGCCCATGACTCTGCATGTCCCTCTGAAGAAACACCAGCTATTTATTTACGTGGAAACCGAGGAACTAAACACCTTGAAACTTCCCTGCTTCTCCAGTGGCCCCCTGCAGCCTGCTCCTTGGTCCTCCTGCTTTGCTTTAAAGTGCTTGTAATGTTGTTCTTAAAACAACAAGGCTTAATTAAATGGTATTTGGCAGCCAGGCTGTGCCAGTAATTTCTTACTAGGGGCTGACAGCTGCTTCTCTGGCTGGACTGGTGCTTGTTTTAAGAAAATGGCTCGTCTGGAAACTGGTTGATTTTGACCAATATTGGATAGAGTTATTGTCAAGTTTATGTTCATCTGTTTCCCAATCTTTTGCTTTACATATTTGCAGAAATGTGATATAGTGAGCTGATGAAATGTTTTTGCTAAAAAAAAAAAAAAAAAGGTAATGCTGTTATTTTCTTTGCTCTTCATCTTCAAAGCTGATTTTTGCTTTTAGTTGTTTATATTTAACAGTGCTAGTTCATGCAGGATTTTGCAAGCAGAACAGTGCTGGAAAGTATGCTGTAGCACAGCTTTGCTTTTTCGTAGCTTTTCAGTGTGAGGAATCACCTAATCATGCTACTGCTATTTAAGAGTCTTGTAATTGAGACCGAGACCAAAAAAAAAAAAAAATTGAGGCACTGAAACAGCTATGATTTGTAGGGGGAATCTGAAATTACAACAACAAAAAAATCCCTTTGCCTGCATGCATGCATCAGCTCACATCTGACTGTGGTGTGCCCTGACAGGAAGCAGAGCACTTTGAGCACGTAATTCCTAATTGGTTTCTCATCAGGGATTAAGCTGCACAGAATTGGTCCCCACACCCCCAGAACCGGTTCTGGAAGCAGACATTAACTCAGCCACAGGCTTAACCATCTTTCCCAGGCTGGTGTCTCTCGCGTGTCCTGGCTGACAAAGCCTTCACGAGCCTCCTCGTTTTGAGGAGAGTGTTACGAAGACACGGGCAGCACATGTGTGCTCATTAGCACTGGACTTTGTGGGGGAGTTCCCATGGAGCCTGAATTAAGGTGGTGATGAATCAAGTCCAGTAAGCACCATGCTCAGTTATGCTGTTTCACAGCACAGAGCACAGGAGGGCAGAACCAGCTTCTGGAAGATGTGTTTTGGTAGCCAAGGGCTCAGTTCCTAATAAAAAAAAAAAAAATCACTTGCTGATATATTCATTGGACAGAGATGTTGGTCACCATTCTGCTACAGTGACCTGGAACAGAACTTCTCACACAGCCTTAGCTTGGAGAGCAGCTTCAGCTTCCACTTCTGCTGGAAATACTCGGAGTGCCCCTAACCCTTTTTCTCCGAGAGCAGGTAATAAACTTTAGCGCACAGCTCATTCCCAAGGGGGTAATAGACCCTACTGGCAGACATTAGCAGGCTCTGTCAGCACTGGTGAATAAGTGCAATAACTGAGTGAAAGCGTGTGCGTTATTTGCCCAAACCCCAGCTCTTGCCCTGCGACTGGGTGGCAGGGGCTGTTTTTGGACTGAGCTTTTGGTAACATCGTTAAGTGTTTTTTTTTTTTTTTTTTAATTTTCATACAGTTCTTCAAAAGGGAGGGTTTTTTTCCTGATCAGAACTTAATCAGTCTATTTTTAATTTTATTTTTTTATTTTTATTTTTATATGTCATTTTAAATTTTTATATTTATTTAATATTTATTTGTTTGTTTTATCTTTATTTTATATTTGTTCACTTTTTAATATACTGTGGATCCAAATGGAAGAGGGAGGAAACAGTAAGAGCTAAATTGAGTTATAGATATTTATAGACCTTAAAACTTATAGAGATAATTACTGAAGCTGGATGGGACTTTGCTTTCCCTGCTTGAACAAGTCGTACTGGAGAGCCAGATGCTCTTTACTGATGCTGTCCCCCTTGAAGGAGAGGACGCGGTTCTAGAGGTCAAACATCCATTAGATTTTTTTCCTCTAGCTCAGATCTAAGAACATCTGTGTGTCACAGTATGATATGCAGGAGTGGGAGAAATCAGCGGTCCCTTCCCTGCTCACCTAACTACTTCACAGGATATTCCACGAAAAAAAAAAAGGTTCCCACAGGGTGTTGTATGAATTCATTAAGTAGTTTGTAATGCATTAAAAAATTCCTGGATCAGAAGAGCCCTTTAAGGATACAACATAATTAACACATGGCTTCCTCTATATGATATGTTATTAGTAGGAAAATCCATCACATGTTCTGTGATTTGTAGCTATTAAACGTTATCTCCTGATCACACGGCAGCGTGAGAGCCGGCTGCTCGGCCTGGCGGCCGCCGTGCCATGGGGAAGGTGCTGGGTGGAAAGCCCGAAGGTTTGATGGGAGCCTCCTCCCTGCAAACCTGCCCGCGGCAGAGGGCTGCATCCCGCAGCGCAGCTCGGGCGATAGGCAGCAGCCCTGTGCTCTGCTCCGGGGGCCACCGGCGGCGTCCCACCGCGCTGCGCAGATGTGGCGCAGCCAGTCTGCTCTGCTGACCCACTTGGAGCCTGCAGAGAGGATTGGAAAGAGAGATTAAGATTAAGACTTATTGTGGAGCTGTATTAAGTTAAGACTTTCACATTTCCATACATTTTGCTTTGTGAATTGCGTTGTTATTTTAAGGTAAGTAGGGCAGGCCTGCACAGAGCGCACGCGGTGCGCGCAGAGCAGGAGGCTGCCCCTCCGCAGGTAGCCCGAAGCGTGGCCGCGGCCTCGGGAGCCGCTGCCGCTCGGCCCGCGCCTGGGCTCCGGGCAGCCGCGCGCGGTCGCAGCAAAGCAGCTGTTTTCCCTCAGGCCGGGCCGCCAAGGACCAGCCGAGCGCAGCTCTCCACCCACGAGCTTCCCCGGGGCTTGCCAGCTGAACTTATGAAAGCCTCTGTTTACCGAAAGCTTTTAAACTTTTATTAATTTCCATAAAGAGGGATTGTCATCCATGAGAAAGGCTGCTCTTAGGTAACTATTTCATCCCATGTCAGTGTTGTCTGGTGGGCTGTTCATGCAGATGCCGCAGCTCCTGTAGCGATTCTGTGTCGTGTTGCGCTCCTTCCCGCTGGCTGAGTGTTTAATGGGGGATAGGAAGGTGCTCTTGGGGGCGTTTGCGCTGGTTCCCTTACCCTCAGGTCACAAGGCTGTGAGCAACTTGGGCAGGGCCTTCATGACCATTACCAACAAAGATACCACCCTGCAGAGACATGATAGATTTGCTGCCATAAACTATTTTAAAGCATTTTAGAAGTTTCTCTATTTGCCTTTTTTTTCCCCCTCTCCTTCCCTTAACACAAGTCCTTTTGGTCACACAAATGGATGACATAGCTGTTGTCTAAAGACTCAGGATTTTCAAAGAGTAGGGAGCGAAGTGGTTTAATCAGGACGAACAATTCCTCTGTGACAGAACAGGCACCCGTGGCTTGTGGGGAGCCACCACGCAGCTGTGCCCTCCATCTCCCCATGCCCGGTCACCTTTCCCCCTTTCCCCCTTGCCTTCACACACTGGCAGCAACCTGCAGCCATGCCAAAAACGGGGGATGGGGGTTCTCCTTGGCAGAGTCCAAGGAGGTTCGCCCTGTTTTTTGGACTTAGGCAGCTTGGAAATTAGTGGGAAGATATGCAGCTGAGGAGGGGCTACCTGTCCTTTCTGAAAGAGAAGAGAGACGTCAGGACATAGCAACAGCTTGGTGAGGAAGCCAGAGAGCAAGAGGCAGAGCTGAGGACGTTCTGTGTAGATGGGTAGCACCACTGAAGGTGTGGGCCTTTGAGGTGGCTGCGCTTTGTAAGGCATGGAAGGTCAAAAGGGGAAAGGGAAGGGGAACAGGTTTTTTGGCATTACTTCTCAGGGGTGATACAGGTAGAAGAATTAATGAACGCTGTTTCCCTGTGACTTTGTCTACTACGCTGTAGCTCCTGAGTTTCCCTTGTGCGCAGCATGTGCCTACTTCCTTTTTCCTACCTTTCTTTTCTGAAGTCCAGTATGATTTGGGATCATTCTTCCATCTTTCTCTTCATGGGAACATTACTTTTCTCTCCAATCACCTATTCTCATAAAAACTTAATATATATGGAGATTTCTGCCAGTCCAGGTACAGCTCATGTGGGCCGTTTCCAAAGAAAGCTGGGGCATGCTCAGCCACACATATACAATTTTGCACTGGTAAGCAAGCTCATGGTATCTGTGAGGCTGGCTGTCTTACCAAAAACAGCTACAGCAATCCGCCAAATGACAGTAGTAATACACCTTTTATTACATAACTAGTAATACAGTTTTATAATTGTGAGTGCTGATGTGAAATGCTGATGGCATTTATTATGTCAATTAGGATGAGCACATATTTAGGAAGCAGTGTAGGAGTCAGTCATGATTGCTCACATAGTCGTACTTTGGCCACATGATTGACTTCCTTTGAATAGTAGAGCATTTGCATTGGAGAAGCAGTTACCCTCAGTCTGTTGACTTTGCTGCAGCTTGTCATTGTGTCTGGAGTCTGAGCTTGTACTTTTGGGATAGACCATTTGTCAAAGCCTAGTTCCATTGAACTATAGAAAACTGAAGAAACTGAAAATATCCCCTTCTACCGATATAGTACTTGGGCATATGGAGCATGCCAACAGTCAGTCCTAGACGTGCTGCCTCCTGAGGTAAGTTCATTCATGACGTGCGCTCCTTGTAGCGTGCGTAGTTTAACCAAGTGTTGTGTATTCTCTTACTCAAATCTTCTCTTTACTCAGATCTTGTTCAGCTGTTTCTCATATTCTTTTTTCTTCTCTCTCTCTCTTTGGGCTAAGCTTTTTCATTTCAACATGCTGAGTAAAGTTTTTTATCCACGAAATTGTCAGGAAGAGCAATTCAGGTTTGTGTGGGTGTGTGAGACACAGACAGAGAAGCAGTGAATATATTTCCATACATTCCAAGCAAAACTTTCAGATATATAATTCCACAACAAAAAACTCTTTCCAACTTTGGCTTATTATGTAAATTCCAGCATGAACCACAGAGCAAACTGTCTTTTCAAACAATCTGGTTCTGTTTTCTGAAGTTATTGTGCATGCAGGCACAGTATATTTGTGTTAGGTTTCATGGCTTGAGTTTCAAGTTAAAAGGCTGGGGGTACTCACCTACTGTAAAGTACTGTTGGATTTTTCAGTTCAGCTGAAAATGTCTTTCATCAACAAAGGCTCCTTGATTGTTAGGTGCTCTGAGAAGGAGTTTCTGGTTAATAACAACTTTAAAAAATCAACTGTCTAAAAGCTGGGGCATGAGGAAGAAGAGATTCTGGAGGTCCGTTTTCTCAGAGGTGTTCTGTTCTGATGTGCTGGACTTTTAAATACAATTATTTCCTTTTGAATGCCAGCTTTTTCTTACAATCTTAAAAATCAAAATGAGTTCTTGCCTGCCAAATCATTATCTCCAGGAACTCTGACTCATCTACAGCTACTGACTTCTTACCTGGAGGTACGCATCTCATCTCTACCCATAACAAATTATATCTGGAGCTGGGCTACTAATAACTGGATATTAGGCGCAAAGGAAATGTGATTTTTCAGTAGACATATGTTTTTTATAAAAGGTTTCAGGGAAAAAGGGAAGAGAAAAATATTCAGGTATGGTGTTTCTAAGAGCTGAAGAAAAGTTCTTAGGTGCCTCCATATTTTATAATACTTCTTTGACCAGTTTCAAACCTAGGCAGTTTGACTCACTCCATTGGTCTAAGTGAAGCTATTCCAAGATTTGTGCAAATTATTATATGATATTTTTCAATGAGAGGTTCATAATATGAAACATTGTCTTTTTGGATAAAATAGTTTATGATATGTATTACTAGAGTATGGGTTGACAACTCTTGTCTAGTATTCTGAAACAAATGGCTTACCCAATGCCCCAGCCAAGTAAGCGCTACCTCTGATAGTAAAATGTGAGTATAATCTATGAAAAACTTCAGTGGGAGAGACGCTGTTAGTGGCACAAAATATGACTCTGAGGAAGTTGGGAGATCTACTGCCAGGAAACAAAATTTGATGGTAAAGAAAAGTGCTAAGTTAAAATAGTGTTAAGGTTTCTCTAACGTGGCAAATGGCTTTATGTGAGCGTTCAGCTTGATGACTCATTACAAAGCTCTGAATATGAAGTAGGCAGAGTGTTTTTATAACCTGGAGTCTCATAGGAGTAATAAGGGCTATTTTTTTTCCCTGAGTTCTGCTCCAACTAATTTTGGGCCTAGGAGTTTTGAATTTGTGCATCTATGCAGGTCTCTATAACTTGAGGTCAAAGCAGGATCTCAGCTCCTTGCTAACTGTGACCCACTCTTCTCCCCTTGTGTGGGAGAGCCACTAGATGGGGACAATTCCCACATCTCCCAGCATGCCCATGTGTAGCCACTGGCAGCTGGGCTAAGGAGTCATTAAAGAATTAATTTTATGGCTGTGAAATGTATGAAGTCTCCTAGCAATGTTATGCTGGCAATGCTGCTGCCACACAGCTCTTTCCTTCTTGCCTGCAGACCAGCCCTTTGGACCTCACAAGGCCATGCTGAAGCATGTGAGAGGTCTGTGAGTCGCCTAAAGAAGCACATCTGTAGACGACACCAGCCAGTGCAGGTGCTGGAGGACGCACTCCAGCATGTCTTTATAGCCGTGGTTCAACCAACAAGAGCACAACAGCTCTGTCAGTTGTACCTCTGCCTCTTCAGTATCATGTGGCAGTATAACAGTGCTTGGAAGGTGTCCCCTTTGAATCAGCAGGTATAGTGGTTGTTGTGCACTTTAGTCCAAAAGTAAAACAAAGACACTGACAGCAGGTCAGTGGTATTACTTAAGCACATACATGCACAAGGAAAAAGCCCTAATAGTTGGAGATCTTTCTGTGGTGTTCATAATCCATTTTCCTTGCACTTGTGACCACTCTTTCCTTTGAGGATTTCATGTCCCTTCAGAGCTATTAGAACTAAATTCCTCTATTTTGTAATTCATTGGTGTCACACCTCTGTCTTCTAGTGCAGTTCTTCCATGGACTTGTCCTTTCACCTTTTCAATTTTAACCTGACTGTGGCCCTTCCAAGTCCTATATAACTGTTTCTCTGGTTTTCAGATCTACGTTCACTTCTGTTCGTTCCCTCCTGTGTTAACTGCCTCCTCACTCCTTTTTCATTGCTTAATTCTTTTTCTTTTAGCCTTGGGTTTTCATTTTAACTGCCTGATGTTTCTTCCGTTTTGCGCCAGTCCACTTTCAAAAGTGCCCTCTTAAATTGCTGGGTTAATATTTGATGGTGTGACTAGGCAGAAGGTGGAGTTGGAAGCTTTGCCACTCTATTCAGCAAGCCCTTCTTTTTGCTGCGCTGGTGCCAGAGTAACTGGGATGGTAAGTCTTTAAATGCTTAAGTGGTTGGGAAGCTTGGCTGTACAAGGGGGTGAAGTGGAGCTTTTTGTGTGCGTCTATTTTGCTATTTTTTAAACACTCCTGATGGGTATAATTTCCTAATAAGTGAAGACTCATGAGATGCAAGCTCCTTCAAAGTGACACGTTATGCTGGATAACCTTTTTAAAAACATACTACCAAAATACTAGCTTTCAGTATGGTCACAACTCCAGGAGTTACTTCTGTCCTTATGTGACCATTCTTATTGCAGTTTGTGGCTGAAAGTTATTGCAGTATTGATACCGAGATGACAGTGTTCAGTCTTCATTGTGTGTACTGTGTTCCTGTGCTTCAACTCTGTGTGTTGCACTGGGGCTTGATTTAATGTCGTGCTATAATACTGTGCATTTCTAACAGCCTTATGATACTTATATCATACTTATATATCACATTTAATATTAGGTATCTAAATTAAAGTGTGCTAGGTATTCTGTATCTCTAAAGTCTGTGTTGCTGAAGACTTCTGGCACAATAGTGAAACAGCAAATGCTGGAATTGTCTTTTTGGACATGGTGCCAACACCATCTCAAAAAGCTCCTCCTGTCAATCACCCATGGTGTGACTAGTACCTGTAAATAAAGCTTACGTGATCTGACCCTTGGGCGGCTCTGCCTGCTCCTATTTTAAGACAGCATGGGACTCCCCAGATGACATCCTAGCCTTCGCAACGGTGTTGACTCTGCCCACGTTGAACCTAGATTTCCTCTTTCCTCCTCTCCCAAGCACAGGTCTTGAAGAGACTCTCAGCCAGGTAATAACTGCCTCTTGCACAGCTGTGGTGTAGTATCTTCCTCTATGGAGTTCCTTGTTCAAAGTGTGTTTCATTATTCACAATGGAAAGAACAAAAATATCCACCAGTTATCCTCTGAACTATTTTAAATCCCTGTTTTCTTCTCTCCTGCATTGTTCATGAGGAACTAATAGCAAAGCTTAACACCAAGGCTTCAAGCTTCTTAAGAGGACATGAAATAAATTATGTAGATTGTTATGACATCGCATTAATGTTATAAATGACTGTAAGCATTGCAAAGCAACTTCTGGCTCTGACAGAATGTGCAAAACAGCTCCCTTCCCCCTGCTCTGCGCCTGTGCCCTTGGCAGTGCAGTCACCATCCAAAGGCGCACAGCAATGGCTCCTTGAGTTTGTCCAGTCATGGAACGAGGCTCTTTATAGGTGAAAATCAACCACATAAGCCAGAAAGGTTATCAGATTTTTTTTTTTTCAGATTGGAAAGGAGCTTCTGTTATCATCTAGTCTATCATCTAAATCTCCTAAATAGCATAGACTCTAGGGCTTGCATTCAGGCCTCCAATAAGTTCAGTGGTGGTTATTAATTAACACAGATGTTTTCATTTCCCTGGGCATTAGCAAGTGTTTGTAATTTATGTAAACACTGTGGCATTCAGGTACAGTATCCTACACTGGCAATTTTTCTGGGAAAAAGTTGCAGTTTTTCTGGAAAATCATTATAAGCCTGCCAGGTTCATAAATATCTGTAATTTATCCAAGAAAGACCTGGGAACTTTTGAGGACTTCAGTGTAGGACAGGGCTGGTGTAGCTTTCTTCTTGTCCCTTTGGCATCAACCTTGGCTTCAGTAACGGGCTACAAGCACCTCAGTGTGGCGGAACACACTGTGGAACAGCCTTTTCCAGTGTCACAAGGAGCCTCCAACTCCTCGTGGGCAGCCATGGCTCTCTTTCTCTGTTACCACTGTGGAAATGACCCTGGTGCCGGCAGCACCGTTCCCAGCTGCACCAACCCTGCCCTCCGCACTGCCTGTGGCAGCAGAATGGGCTCGGCCGAGGGAGCGAACGGTGGTCTTGGCATGACCTTCAGATCCTCCTGCCGCCGAGACCGCTCCCCGGGGTATTCAGCACAAGGCACCCAGTGAGACAGCACCCTTGTGAAAGGGGTGGCAGGTTCCTGCGCTCGCACCGGCAGCCGCCTGGAGCCCCGAGCGGCGGCCATGGACACGGGCGGCTGCGAGCTGGGCTCGCGGAGGCAGCGAGCGTTGGCTCCATTGAGTGGGCTTGAAAAGGAGGCTTCTTCCTTCCAACAGAAGTATACGTAAAGTCCTCCTGAATGTGTATATTTTAGGGGGAACATTTGCTGCAATATAAAGTATTTTTAAAACGCGCAAGAATTCAAATAGGGGATGTTTTTAATACAAATGAAGCTGCTGCTAATCAGGAAACAGAGCTTATGCAGAAAAAAATACCCTGAACCTAGTCTTGCAAGCAAGAAATATTATTATACAGACACTTAGCATAACTGTTACAAAAGAATAGGATCTAGCGAAACATTAAAGTAAATGTTTGACATTTAAGCATCTGGATAGAGTTAGTGAGGGCTATCATTTTACCTTTATGTCAGAACCCCTCCTGCCATATTAAAGTTAATTTCTTAGATTTGAAGCCTGTGAGCTTTACATAAAAGTAAGGTTTAACTTTATTTTAAATGAAAATACTCCCTGTTGTAGTATTCCTCTCTCTCTCTTTCCCCCCCCCTTTTTTTTTTTACACACTCTTTCCCTCGTTTGCCCTCGAACATGGGTGTCTGAGGCTGACAAATTGTCTCTGCAAATTAAGTCAAGCTGGAAGCTAGAGTACAGTGTTATGGCATAGCAGCAAATAAGATTTACATTTTCAAGCAAGACTAGTAATTAGGCCACTGCATATTTTATAATTTCATGTTTATTTTCAAAGAGATATATCAAAATAAACATGGATGTGATATGACGTAATTGCTCCAAAGAGCAGTCAGGGTTCATCAAGTAAAAACTACAAATTACTATTCCGTTTTGCTGCCACCCACAGTGTTGACATCTTTAAAACACTGGCAGGCAGGTACTCTGGCCAGCACTTGCTAATTGCGTCTGTAGTTAGTGACATACTGGGTTTCTTTGATGTGGATTTTGAAGGGAGTAGGCCTAATCTTGAGAGATCCAGCACTTGGCCCTGTGTTACGGACCTTATGTCAGCACTTGAAGTATTTGGTGTTTTGCAGAGTAAGTTGTACGTGTTTCTGCCAGTGTGGATGACAGTGGGGGAGCAGTCTTCCCCTCAACTTGAGAAGAAGAGGGTGACCTGGCATCTCCCAAGCTCTAAAACGTTAAGAGCGTGTGTTTTTCTCCCTCCTGCAGTGTCCCCATGTATTGTCTCTGTGCCCGAGTGTGTTAAGTTAAGTTACTGGTTCCTCTTTCTGTACTGGAGAGCTGGTTTGGGCAGTAACCACTGATTTCTGCACAGTCTTGTATTGTTTGCCTACACGTGATGCTGCTGCTTTTCCAACAGGAATAATATGATCACTGTAAAAAGATCAGATGACCTGGGCTGTAGTTTTATGCTAATTTAAAGTTTTTAACCTTTAAATACCTGTAGTACTATCCCTGTCTTGTTATCTTTCCTCAGAATAGGTAAGTTCAGCTAGATGTAAAAATAAATGAATAAAGTCCTTGGAATTAATTTTGTCCTCTTTGCCTCCCTTTCCCATCCTAATGATGCAGCCCTTCACTGAAAAGTGCCAAGGAGTTTGTATCCGTTATAAACATGCTAAGAGAAAGCAGTCCATAATTCTTTGGTTTTCTTCCCCACAGCTCTGATGGCGCATGGGCCTCACTGCGGCTCTCAGAAGTAGCAAGCAGGCTGGCCGTTTCGGTCTGCCCTCATTTGAGTTGCATCAATTCCAACCATGAGCCAGAAGGAGTCACCCAGAGAGATGGAGCAGAGCTCCCCGCCACGGTGCGTCACCTGCGGCCAAGCGCACTTACCTGAAGAAAACCACTTGTACAGCTACACGGAGGAGGTGGATGACGACCTGATCTGCCACATCTGCCTGCAGCCGTTGCTGCAGCCCTTAGACACACTCTGTGGTCACACCTTCTGCACGGCCTGCCTGACCAACTTCCTCTTGGAAAAGGACTTCTGCCCCATGGACCGCAAGCTTGTGATTCTGCAGTCGTGCAGGAAGTCCAGCATCCTGGTGAATAAGCTCCTGGACAAGCTCCTGGTTACCTGCCCTTTCGCAGAGCACTGCTCGGAGGTGGTGCAGCGCGGCGACCTGGAACAACATTTCCAAACCCAGTAAGTCTGCGCTTGTAGGTGGAGAGGTTTTCACTGCGCTTTCTTTTCCCTAGGGCAAGGGAATAGCGTCTTCAATAAACTGATGAAAATGGACAGTTAATGTAAAGAGACATTTGGTAAACTCAGTCCTAGTGAATGTCTGTGGTATAAGGAATCTAGACTTGAGCTTGGTCCATTTTGTTTAGTTTGTTTAGTTGTATCTTACTCTTTTTTTAAGAGCCAAATACATTCAAGGTACTTGATGCTATCGTTAGCAACTCTGTGAGGATACCTGGTGGTTAGCTGCATAATGGAAGTGTATATTTAGTCATCCGAAGAGATCCATGAGGTTTTGGGAAGCTGAGCTATCATGAATATTTCACTAGTACATTAAGGGTTTTATAATTGCCTTTTCTTCAGCCCTCTTTTGATTCACAAATGACCTATATGTGAAGTAGAGCAGAAAACATTCTGGTTTGTATTGGTCTTCGGAGCATGGCTTGGAGCTGGGGCTCCTTCCTTGCAGGTAAGCGTGTTCCCATTGCGCCATGGGGCTGCCCGAGCCGCCATCTCTTGTGCAGTGTGGAAGGCCTTGCCTTGCCCTGTTCCCTAGCCTAGACTTACTGATCCTGGTGGCCAGGACACCCTCCCTGCTGGCTGCAGGAGAGAGATTCCAGGGATTGGTTTGGATCTTCTGGAAGGAGATGGCAGTGAATAATCCTCTATTTTACTGGGTAAACACACATACTGCCACTTTTGTCTTCCTTTTTGAATGGGAGAATGAGGAGATACCTTCAGGGCTGTGATCTCTGTCTACAGACAAATGCTTCTGCCTGGACCAGAGCAGGGAGCTCCCATCTGAGGAGAGCTGGTGTTTAAGACTTGACCTTTGCCCACAGCCTTTTTTGCCCTTGGCCAGTGAAGCAACTTCCCCTGCAGTCTGCTGGCATGAATTGTGTTCTTAGGTATGTGCTCCTGCCTGTGCTTTGTGTAAGAAAACCCCAAGCAAGCAACTCAGGGTGCCAGATCGTGCTGCTGGAGGGCTAATTTCTGAGCAGACGCAACACTGCTGTGTGTTGGAGCCGCCCTGCCCTATGTGGGATCTGCTCTTCACGGCCTGAACCTGCCTAAAAGTGGTTGGTGCTGCGTTGTCACGGAGCGTGGTGAGCAGAGCAGAAGTGTTGTGGTTTAACCAAGCAGATGTACTGACTGTTCTGCATTATCAAAAAAGGGAAAATAAACACATTAGCACTGATCCCTTTGCGCATTAGCACCAGTCTCCTTGCAAAGTGCAAGAGCACACTTTGCACATACTCGGTGCTTGCACATTTGCAGGGCTTGTGTGTGCTTTGGCCCTGCCAAGCCTGGAATTGGATTTTGCTGTTCGTGGAACTGTGTTTTAATGGCTTATGGTGTTCAGAGGTGGTGTCAGCAGTCTCAGTCTAGGTCAACCATGTTCTTGCCAGGTTGGCTTTCTGTTTCTGAAGGGAAAATCAGCCAGGCTGCTTACAACATTCTGCCTTTGGTCAGTACTTCCCTGACATGCCTCGAATTCAAATTTCAGCAGTAATGCAGGTAAGGGGTTGGTAGTTTGCTGTGTGTTTCTCTACAGATTTGAAGGATTAAATCTTGAGACCTTAGTGCAAATATCCCTTCCCTTTGCTTCCATATTGCTGTCTTTCATGTACTCTGGATCCTCCCTTTTATGTTGAGATGATGAAGCCTTGGCTGTAAAATTAACTTTATAAAACTCAGAAATGAGCAAATTAGATTTTTTTTTTAATTACAGAGAAACCAAATGATTTGCACAATTTCTGATTTATAGTTTTTACTCTCCTATCTGGACATGTACAAGTCCCTCCAATGTCTTGGTTTCTTCCCCTCAGAATAGTAATAAATATGACTTTCTCATATATGCCTTGCAGAACTGTGACAGTGTGAATGGAAATTTGATGCCGTAAAAGTCTGGCAAATTTCATTCCAGTGCTTATTCCGCATGTCAGTTGTCTGGATGTTTTTCTTGGAATCCACAAGATCTTATGCCTTTGGTTCACCTGGTCTGAGCCAATACAGCAGTAGGAAGAACAGGCTCAGTACTAGGTTCCCGCAGTCTCTCTTTCTATCCTGCCCTTCCTAAGTCTTCCACCACCACGTTCTGCCTTGGAAAATCTGGGGAAAGAGAGACTGGAAATACGGAGCAGTGATCTCCCCCCTATCAAATCTGAAAGCCTGTAAGGAAGTTTAATACAAGGCAAAGCAGCAAACCTGTCAGCAACCTCCCAGCCGCTCATGAAAACCCGTTTTCCTCAGATGATTTGGAGGGCTGAGTTACTGCATGGCTGAAGGGCAGCAGCAGGAGAGTAGGAATTAATAGGATGCCTTTAACACTGGGGGCTTTACTAAAATGTTTATATTTAAGCCCATTGCTATTCCTGAAGATGTAGGACAGCCCCCCTGCCTTTCTCCTACCTACAGGAGAATAAAGAGGTAAATTTGTGAATTTTAGCAGAATGACCCATATTGGGTCATTTTGAAACCTTTTGTCTGTAGGCAGTGTGCAGTGGTTTTATTTATTTGTTTTTAATGCCGGATTTGTTAATACCACTGGAGGTATTTATGCCTCCAAGGCCATCCCCAGAAGTGCAGGGACCTCCGTTGCTGCCAGGTGCCCGCTGGGAGCCATGTAGGAGCGGGAAGGGCAGCGTGCTCTTCAGGCAGCGCCTCCGAGCAGGGACAGGGCCCCCCTCCGCTAGGTCAGTAGCGTCGAGAAAGCATAGCGCTTTAACAGTAATAATAATAATAATAACAATAATAATAATAATGGAACCTGGAGCCTGTGGAGGGAGCGGCTCAGAGCCAGTCTGAAACCTTGACTGGATGTGATCAGTGTTCTTGGCGAATAAATTAAAGCAGGCTCTGGGCAAGCCACGGGGTGCCTGACAGTTCTCGCATAAATCAATCCCTGGCCAATCCTCACTGTCAGGGAGGAAGTGAAACCTTGCCCTGATTAGCAATGAGGTCACTGATGGGACAAGATGAGTTTGTGTTTTATGCTTTGTGAGGAGAGAACTTTAATATTTGTAACTCCAGCTACCGCTGCATTAAAAGCATCGCTATTTAAAGGGATGCTCTAATGTCTGCTTTTGCATTATTCAAAGAAAAAAAGAGCGAGAAGAGAGCTGTCTTTGCTTGGCTACACGATTGATATTTGCACAAAAGCATCTGACTGACTTGAGGATTTCAGAGTGAGCTCCCACAGCCAGCCCTGGGCTGTGATCTTTTGCAGTGTTTTACTTTAAAAAGGTGTGGTCTTCTGATACAGCCTGCTTCCGAACTCCACGGGGGATATTTTCCCCCCTTTTCAGGCGGCTAGACCCTTCCGTGATGCAGCTCGGCTCGTAACCCATCTGCTTGTGGGCAGTGATGTAAACGTACCAGCTGCCTCTGAAGAACCACTCTGAATACTGCAGGAGGCAGGTCTCTTCCCCGTGCATCATTCTGCTCTGCAGCATAAGTCACTGTCTCGCCAACCATGCTGTGCTGTCCCTAAACCCTCACGTCTCCCCATCTGAGAGCCAGACCGAGTAATCCTCTTACAGGTCAATGATTTTCTCAGTGTAGCTTCGTTTCGGGGATTTAAGTGCGATCCATAATGTGCCACCATTGCGTTGAGACGGAAAGGCTCGCGTAGAAGGGGCTTGGCTGCCACAAAAGCTTGGAGGTGCGTGTCCCACCAGCACGCAGGGAAGGTGGGAAGGAGGAGACCCGGCCCTGCCCTGAGAATGAAGGCTCTTCTCTTGCTGGTCCTGCCTTGGCTAAGTCCTGCAAACTACATAGACAATGTGGGCAACCTGCACTTCCTGTACTCCGAGCTGTGAGTACGCACGCTCGCGTGTCCTTGTGCTCTCTGTGTGTCTGTCTGTCTGTCTCGGCGCCGCCGCCGCGTTGGTGTCTCTCTCTGCGTGTCCCTGTGCCTCCGCGTGCGTGTGTGTGTGCAAGGGAACCGCAAAACCCATAGCCCAAGCCCTGCCACCACCAAGCCGTGTCTTCACCAAAGGGCTAATAATAGCAGTGCCTCCCTGTCGCCTTCGCTCCGAGCACTGGAGTGGCTGGGGCAGCCAAGGGGAAGGAGCCTTTTTCCCCATCAACTTTGCTCCTCGGTGCCACTGTTTGCAGTGCTTGTTGGGTTTCGGGTATTTTCCCCTTCCCAACCCGCGCCTTGCCGTAAACAGCCTTGCACAGGAGCTGGGCATCGTGGGGAGACGAGCTCAGCGGAGCCCCGTGCGTGCACGGCCACGGGCTCCGTGTGTAAATCTGTGTGCCCGCCTGCAGCAAAGCGCCAGGGATCCTTCCAGCAGGGGCGATTCGCTGAGAGAGGGGGAAAACATTCCGCTTCTGTGTTCGTGCCAGCAGCAAAATGTTGTTTTCTCTCTAATGCAAATATCAGTATAGCAGTCCATGTGTATATGTATCTCTATATATGTATCCTCGTGTCTTAAGGAATGAAAATCGCAGGCAATCCCATAGCTGAGCCTTCCAACCCATAAAACACATACTCTGTAGTCTGAGCAGAAAATTATGCTAGTTTAATTGGTGTTTGCATAAGTATTGGGCCCTCTATATATAGAAATAGATATTTGTTCCAGTTTGATTTTTTAAATAATTTTACCCTGTTTGTATTTTTAAGAAATAGCCTCTAAAATATTCCTTGATAAAATGAAAGAAATAGCTATTTCTGCTCAGGAAGGAGAAATGACTATTTTGTGTCTAGAGTGGAGATGTTTCAGTAACAATTGTGGCTTGTACAAATGATTTTTATTAATTTACAAAAGGTTTAGTCTCTACCAGCAGCAGTATTTTGCAGAAACAGAAAGTCCTCCTTTAAAATTCGTATGTGATATGCATGGCAGCTATAAATAATTCATCTGTTCTTTGTGCCACTGCTCAGGATTTGTGTGTGTGTCTTTAAACATTTAGCAAATCTGAATTCAATGGTTACAGCTACATCCTCATTTTCATTTAAAAGTATTTTGTTTAGGGAGAAAAAAAAAAGGAAAACGAAAAGGTCAGCTAAGCAAACAGGGCTCTGGGAAAAACCCAGCTGCGTGCAGAGCAGATGAGCATTTGCAATGGAAACGGTGGCATCTGGGACGTCTCGTTTCCAGGAGAAGAGACCGATGAGATTAATGGGAGCGCGCGCGCAGCCCCGCTGCTCTGCTGGGGGATTCGGGAGCCCCTCGGAGCACAGAGGGCCGCTCCGCGCGGGAGCTGCCCTTCCAGCGCGCACGGAGCAGGAGCGGCGCTGGCGGCGGCGCTGGACGTGCGGCCGCGGCACGCGGCAATGGGGGCGCACGGCCCTGCGGGCCCTGCCCCGCTCCGACTCCGTCCGGGACTCTTCCCACTCCCATGTGCCTGGTTCCTCCTACTGCAGCTGGGTACCCTGTGAGCGCCGGAGCCCTTGTCCGTGGGCTGCATTTAAAGCCCTTTGTGGTGGCAGCACCGGGAAGAAAACGACCGCTTTCCGTGCTGGTTAATGAGTTCTCATTTGTGTTACACCCACAGGTTGCTCCCTAGGTTGCTCAGGCACTTGCACCCAGGCTGTGTTTGGTGCCAAGTTTTGCAGACGTGACAGGGTGAGCGCCCTGGCCCTGAGTGGCCCTCAGCCTGTGGAGGTGGCCTCTTAAATCCCTGCCCAGAAGCACCCGCAGAGTGGGGCGCCACGCGCCCCACAGCTCTCCTGGTGCCTCAGAAGCAGCTCGTGCCGAGCAGAAAGGGTTTCCTCGTTGTCGTGCTGCCTTTGGTCGCGGGCCAGCACAAACACGGCCTCGCTCAGGCCGCGTTGCTTTGCTGGCCAGCAGCCACAGGAGGTGCCAGCCGAGGGGAACAAGTCCAGAGAAGCGCGTGGGGAGCAGGTACAATCCCTGCGAGGGGATCCCTACAGCCGCTGCGTTTCATCCTGCTCCTGCTGCCCTTTGCTCCTCCCATGCCCTGTTAAAATAAAGATTTGATTATTTGCGTAGTGTTCCGGGGAGGATGCGACAGCCTGAGGGCGTTTTTCTTCTTAAGTGCAGAATAGGTCTGGGGAATAGGGATTGCAGTACAGCCTAAGGCCTGCTATCTGTCCAAGTAAGAAAGGGGGATTGGGAAGAGTCGAAGAGGAGAAATGAGGTTAGGGAAAGGCTGCATTAGACCTTTGCACCTTGGTCAGGTGTCAGGAAGCTGGAAATAGGTCTGTGCAGGTTTTGTGTGGCATTTCACGGGACAGATGTGAAGTGCCATCGCTTTTCGTTTTCAGTGTTAGCACTTGCGTAATTATAGGTATTCTGAGTGAGCAAATGTCCGTCTCCTGATACTGACACCGGCACTACAACCACTTGCCGGCCTTTGCTGTCATCCTTTGCCCCTCACCAAACATCTCAGCACTGATGCTGCTCTTTCCACTTGCCGATAAATTAACAGCAGCCCTTGCTGAGCCAGACTGCTCCCTCTGGCAAGGGAACCACGAAACCCCGCTGCAGAATAGAAACCAACTGAGCCTCTGGGGTGTGTAGGATGTGTCCACAGGCACCCAACACTTAGAAATTAAGTGGTGGAGGAAGGGATGCACAACTACGCGCTGGAAAACCTGTCCTTGGAAAGCCGGGCGCCTTGGTCACACGGACAGCGTTGGGTTTTGGTGCAATTCTCATGGGCACGTGGCCGTGCTCACCAGGGACCGTCCTGGGCAGCTGCCTGGAGCTCTGCATGCTCGGCAGAGGTCGAGAGCTACAATAGCAGGTGCCGCAGCCGGGTTTGCTTTATTCTGAAGATTAGACCGCTCCTGGCCTTAGGCAGTGCCGTTAATACCCCAGCTATGTCCACCCCACTCATTTCAATGAACCCTTTTTCACAAACCAATGATTTGCTAGAAGGAAATGCACAACTTAGCTGCTACATCTGCTTGCTAAAAGTTACCTTTTTTTTTTTCCTTACCACACTTCAGTTTTACGTGAAACCGTCAAAGGCATCTCACCAAATTAACAAGATCAAGTTTCCCCATATAACTTTTATAGGATAAGTACTCTCTTCCATTTCCAAACAGCACTTTGGCTGGAATAGCCAGTAAAATTTAGTTTCTCTATTCATTCAATTTGAAGAGGAGAGACACAAGTACCAGCTGTTTTCCAGTGTCTTTGGGCAGGATTTTTTTATGGAGAGCACAATTTAGTTCCAAATTTTAGGTGAAGGGAGAATTCTACAATGAGAGTTGAAAATTATAGTATCTGCTTGTTTTCAAACCAACTAATCCCTCCCCGTTTTCAGCACAGGACAAACACGGCATTAATGGAAGTTGCCAGAACAACATTTAATTTGGATCTCCGGAAAATCCTTCCGCACGTGGATGTCTTTGCACATACGAGCACCCCTACATCTCGCACACATGCAGCTCCTTGGACACCATGAGGCTTGCAGGACGAGCACGCTGTGCCCAATGGGTGTTGTAGGAGGGGCTCCTTGCCGCTTGAGGCTGAGTCCTCATGGCCCCATTCCAGCGTGCAGCTTGGCCACGCAGATCACATTTTAACTTCTGTTCAGCTTGGTGGTGGTCAAATTTGCACGTGACTTTATGTCTGTGCTTATGAGCATAGCTGCACTGAAATCAGGGAGTGCAGGAGCCCTTCGGGCAGCTAGCAGTGCCTATTGCATGCAGCATTTGTGAGCTCCTTTTCTGCTCGCGCGTTAGTCTGTTGCATGGCTCGTGCTGCCCTCCTGACCCTGTGCAGAGCTGTGCCCGTGAAAGTGCGAGTCAGAGTTAAGCTGTGAGGTTGATTTTAAACCAGAAAGTCTTAAGAGACTCACATTTAAAATGGTTGGAAAGATTTGTGAATGAAAATGTAAGGGAAATGTGTGGGATATTTATGCTGAACAGCACAAAGCACGTGGGGGTAAAAGCGAGGAGCCCTTTCCTGCGCAGTGGCTGCGGGTACCGCTTGGGAGAAGCAGGGCTGGCCGTGAGCGCGCGGCTGCGCGGCGCACACGGCAGCCGGCTCTGCTGCTCTCCCGCCCGCCTCGGCGGCCGCGTTGCAGATGTACAGATCGGTTGGTCCTGCCTGGGAGTTCTGCGTGTGGTGGAAGCTGTAGTTTCTGGTGTACTTCGAGGCTGATCCTGCGTTGCTGCTGCTGCGCACGCATGAAGCTTCCCTTGCTCCTTCCGCAGCCTCCTGCGTGCGCTTGAGGTCAGACCCGGAGCTTTACGCTGTGGTCACGTCTTGCACGGAGCCTCCGGGCGCCTTTGGAAAAGGCTGATGTGGCCAGTGTCAATCACAGCTACTGTATTTGTTGCCAAAAGGAAAACTCACGAGGAGGGTGAAAGGAAGCCAAGCTGAAAACACAGTGGTTGGCAGAAAGGGATTTTTCTTCCATGCGTGCGTAGGCCATCAGCTCTGTTCAAGCCTCCGTGCGGGTGGGCTCCCGAGGGGAGTCTCCTTGCGGCCTTGCTCGCCTGCGGGGCTGCGAGCGGAGGAATCACTCGCCCTCCTGCCGTGGCTGTCGTGCTTGGGGATAGAGCCGTCAGGGCCCACACGCAGGCGGCAGGCGCTCGCCCTCGCGCTGCGGAGCTGCATGGCGCCTGCTCGCGCGCCTGCCCGGCCTCCGCCGCTCCCCGGCCATTAACCTAGTTTAGCTCCAGCGCTGGCAGCGTGACAGCGATGCTTTTCCTCGAGCTATTTCTCTGACAAATCTGGTGGAATTGGGCTGTCCTGACACACTCGGATGAATGCTGTTCTTGCAGCGCTCGTGTGCCCGTTGCAGATTAAATCCTGCTCCGGATACGACTTCAGAGAGCGGCGCCAGCACGGCCCCCCGCCTTGCAGGGAAGCAGGCCAGCAGCTCTGCAGAGCCGCTTTTTAAACTCTCTTGACCTGTTTGGAGAACCTACCTTGCAGGTCTCTGGACGGCGAAGCAGCTGGCTGTGTTCCGTGCCATCTCCATGGGCAGAGCTGCTGTTCAGGAGCTGGAGTTGCTCTGCTGAGTCTTGCCGTGGCAGCGGAGCCTCCCAGCTGTCCCCAGAGCCACGCGTCGCAGCGGCCACACTGGCCTCCTAATACCTGCTGCCTATATAAGGGACGTGTCGGATATCCCATCTGCAGCCTCCCAGTCGTAAAAGAATCACTGCTTGGAGCTCCCTTCCCTTTTGGGATAAAAATATGGGACTGGTTTATATCTTAGAAAGCTGAATTCCTCCCTCAGCCTTGGCAGAGCTGTAACTGGTGGTGAAGACTGAGCTTAGTCTGTGAATCCTTCAGCTAATTTATTAATTGGTAGCTGATTCTGAATAGAAATTGGAACAAAATCAGTAACAACTTAGTGAATTGAATGATTGGAGATTATAACAAACACTGCACAACAATTTTTACCTCCCTCCTTCTCCTCCTCAACCCCCCCCCCCCCCCAAAAAAAAGAGAGTTGTGCAAATTCTGCATATTTTACGATATTTTCTCCCAATATGAAGTAAAAGAAGTTTGCTAACAGTGAGCAATTTAAGCTCTCTTTCCAGGAAGCTGCTCTTTGTGTCAAGTTTGTGTTGACATCACCATCAAGCTTTATCAATACATTCTTGCTTTGCTCAGCACTGCAGGCAGAGTTTTGCAGTCATCAGACATAGCATCGATCATATCTGCCCTGGTATTTATTCTTTGTTCTCTTTGTCAGTATGCTGAGTTTGATATAGCGGATACCAAGGTGAAGAGGGAATAATCACCCTCGTCTGCTATGTCCTTGCTTCACAACACTGCTGCATGCTGTAAGGTCAGGTTTAGACAACATATTTGCAGCCTCTAGATCTGTGCTCACTGTAAAGAGAGAAAGATGACTTGACTCCTGTTGCTGTCTCTCCACAGAATAATGCTTTTCTGCTTATTGCGTATTCTGTGCCAATACGGATTTGTTTTTTTTTCTATTTCCTCTTCCCCAACTCACTGCAAATTATCTGCCTAAATAAGATAAAATAAATGAGCTAAAATGTCTCTGCAGTAATAAATTTCAGCTATAGAATTTGATCAGCATGGCATAATTGAGAGTATTTTCTTTCTCTCTCATACGTGAAAAGCATTATTGTTACATGTTATTTTTAACATTGAGTTAGCACGAGTGGCGTCCCACTGTTTTGATTTGTTTGGTTTTTGTTTTAAGAGGGAAGGAAGGTTTTTAAAAAAAAAAAAAAAAGCAGTGGAATAGTTTCATAGGAGCATCAGCAGAGACCTCCGTGCTTGAGGATTTTATAAGTCACCAGTATGAGAGCCAAAAAATGTGCTGCAGGCAGTAGACTTTCATGGGGAACATAGAGGTGTGATGAGCCCAGCATGTCCTGCGGCCCACAGGAGGAGCAGGCTGCGTGCCGAGCTGCTGCCGCCACGTGGGAACGTGTAGGAGATAGAGGTTGGCAAGCCTGTTCCGCTTGGTGTGTCCCGGACCTGTCCTACCAAGAGGTTGCATTACAGGCAGAGATCAGCACGCTGCACCTGCAGACGACGCGTGTTGTGACTCAGGCATTCGCCAAACAGGTATTGCAGTGGTGTGGCGAGAGCGGGGATCCCAGCAGGCGGCTGGGATCTGCCCTCGTCAGCCCCAGCGGGAGCCACACCAGGAGTCTGGGGTTGAACTCCTGGCCTCTTCCCCGGCTGGCAATGGCAGCAGGAAGACGGCAGTGCTGGAGAAAGGATGAGTGAGCCCTTCCCCAAGGGCAGCATGCGCACGCTGGGCTTTCTGTTTTGCTCCTGGCACTGGCTGGGGTGGCTTTTGCCATCGAGATTTGTTGTGGGGTAGTGCTTGGTTGAAAGTGCTGGTTGCTGCTGCTTTGCCTCAAGCCTGGGTGCACTGGAGATGCCAGGTCAACCTACACAAGCAGAGAAGATCTGCCTGGAGTCTCCAGGGGTGACATCTACAACCTGGGGCTGCCCATGTGCTCTCCCTCTGCAGGGACCTGGGCGTAGGACGGGCCATGCCCTGCAGCCCCTGAGCATTTGTCAAATGCCACGTTCTCCTTGCCTGCTTTGCAGGTGCTTCGCATTGTTGTGGATCAAAAGGATGGCCATAGGAAGGTACTTCCTTTGGTGTTGTGTCTCTACATTTTGATCCATGCCCATTTTAATAAGTCTTGCATTTAAATTTTGCTTAACTTGATGATTTTTAGAGGACTGAGTGTACATCATTTCTGGCAAACATACTGCTTCCAGTTTCTTCCCTCAGAGGGTATTGAATTCCAGCACATTCTTGTTTTGTCCTCCCAAGGAATGAGTATAATGGAATTGGACAGTAATGGTTGCTACATTTCACTGTTTTCTCCTCTGTCCCCAGTGGTCTAAGCATTCGTAGGTTTGAAGGCACTTACAATTGTGGTCTTTTACTTCAAAATAAATCAGAAGAGAATGGACCAAAACAGGACAGAGCATTTAATAAGATATATAGTGTACATCTAGACTTGCACAAAATATATTGAGCTGACAGAGCAAATAAATGCAAAGTTTGCAGATCTGCCTTTTTCCTAATCTCAACTTGAATAATAGTAACATGACCCAAGCGAAAAAAGAAAACTTATAAAGGGAGGCTGAGACCAAGTAACCCTCTTCTGGAGTTGAAGAGCTGTAATCTGCACCAGATACTTCCAGAAGTCACTTGCTCCTGTTCCATCTACATCCCAGAGTCATCCTTCCTCCTGCCCTCACCTTTCGCTTTCCTCAGCAGGTACTTGGTTACACAAATTTGCTCTCTCTGTCTTGCAGAGAGGTTAATAGGTGTGTTTTTGCAAATAAAATGCATTTCTTGAGTTTTTGCTAACCTCTTAGCCTGCTGACGGTGTTTGCTAATTGCTGCTCCAACCTCCCTGCGCTTCATGTCTCTGTTTTTCAAATCCCCAGTGGGGATTTGCATTTAACTGTGACAGGCAAGTGGAGATCACCCCTCTCTAACTCTTAAGTCACTTGAACTTGGCAAGTTCAAGTATTAGTGCACGGTAAGACCCTGCTGCCTGAGCTGTGCAGGCCGTGTCCTCCTCATTGTAGTGGAGTGAAGCCCTGTCTGCCCCTTTCTGTCATCTCCAAGCACCTGATGTGCCCCTCAAGTGACTGTGTCCTCAGTGAAATTGTTCCCTTCAAGGAGACTGGGGAGGAAAAGGAAAGACAGAGACACGGGCTGATGTGATCTGCTCAGGAGCCGTGAGGTTAAGCACAACGGTGATGAGCACGTTGAGCCACGTGTCTTATGTCTCCTTAGACTATTTCAGCACTGCAAACTCTGAGCTGGCTATGTCTCCAAATTTATGGATTAATGTATGAGTAAACTGTGAATTTAAGCTGCTGAGCTTAATTTCAGCAAAACATGATGAGCTGAAGGCTAAAAACAAAGGAAGCTTAATGGATTGACTGAGTTTGGTGAGATTCTCTTTATATCAGCTTCACTTCAGCAGGCCTGGTGAACTCTAAACATTTATCTGTTAGACTAAACACAGGTTAAGCCAGGACATGAAATAGTTCAGCTTGAGAACTGATATTTAATGTCAGAGTTTTATCTGCTGATCTTCTGGCTAGTTAAATTACCACCTGGACTGAAATACTCAAGAGCTGCAACTGCCCTGTATGTTTAAGCCCACTACAAATAAAGAGCATAAAATAAGCCAAGGAAATAGACCTGATAAGTTCTCCCACATTTCAGTGGAATTCTTTTTACCTGGTTGGTTTGCGTGCCTTCTCTCTAGCTGTTAGACAATCTGCTACTTCTGCTCAGAGGAAACGATGCAAGATGGAGAAAGCAGAGAGTAATTCCAGTGTGTTTGAGCTTCTTCTCGCTTAGATTGGTTTTGCACAGATATTGTTCCACTGACTTCCACAAAAAACATCAACTCTGATGATTTTCATTGGAGTGAATTAGGAAGAAAATGAGGCTTTGTGAAGAAGGCCAAGCACATGTTTTTACATATATAGGGAGAGATGCAGTAGTTAGAAGCTATATTTTGGGAAAAGAGGCTTTTAACTCTGATTCATAACACTAGTTTTGATGTTAGCAGAAACACCAGTTCTAGAAAACAGAACATCCCTTGAGGCTGTGCGGGTGAATGAGTTCGGGTAATACAAATAGGATGTCAGGGACTCCAGCTTTTGCAATCTCTGTGAATGTCTCCCCTCATCTCACCCCCCAAAAAACCCTGTGTGGGAACTTCATAAAACCTCAGACTCCACTTTTCCTGTCCCTTGTGGCAGTGGTAGCTGCATGACTGCAAATCTTACAAAATCCTGACTTTTCTTCTGTCTGTGTTGAAATTGATCTCCCAGCCTTGGTAGGAACAAACTCCAGGTCTTTACATTGACCATTTGCCTCAAGACCCTTTTTAGCAAGCTGCTTTCTGGAGAGCAACATGAGTGATGAGAAAACAGATTCATCATGTGTCGAAAGGCTCCCTTGCTGTGCTCCAGCGTTGGTGCTTTTCCTTGTAAGGGTTATCCATGTCTCTGCTGAAGTCTTCGGGAGGCAAGAAGGGACCCTGTGACAGAAGCTGCAGAAGAACCTCTAGGAAAGGCACCGCTTAAGGCTAGCAAAGCATCCTGTTTCTCACTGATTGTAGCGGTGGGAATGAAGTAGGAGTTGTTTTGGCAGCCTTGTTTTATCTTTGGCACAATCTTCCCCCCTTTTCTTTTTGCCTAGGAGTGCTCAAGGCGCCCCATGCCACCCTTCCCTGCCTGTCCCTTTGGCCAAGCCGGGAGAGCAGGCACGTTTCAAAGCCAGAGACCCTGGACGCAGAGGAGGAGAGCGGGAAGCACCTGGCTCCATGGGACCGTGGCGCTCCTGCCGCTCGGGCACACGCTGACAGGGTTTCAAAACAAACTCAGGGTCACACTTGATGTGTATGACTTCCTGTGGAGCCCAGGGATATAATTTTATATGCATATATAATTGTATTATTTGTTTAGGAAGTGTGGCATCCCTGGGGAAGCGGTCTGCCTCCCATGCCCCAGGAGGAGGCAAGGGATGGAGCGCAGCCAGGTGAGGGATGTGACTGGACCCTGCACCCGGCCGTGCTTCCTGGGCCGGCATTCCCTGGATGTGCTGGCGCACGAGGAGAACGCCGGGATGTGGCTGTTCTAGCTGCAGAATCTGTGCTGAGATGTTCCTGTGCTCTCCTTTTCAGAGAAACAGGGAGATTTGATCCCATGTGTTTTCCTAATTTACGTGCCTGTTTTTAAAACGGTGTTTGTTATTTGTAAAGCTTGTCAGACCCACATTTCCTGGGCAATGTTCTCAAGAAAAGATTATGACTATATGAAGCATTAGCTTAGAATCACGTCCAGGTCTGTCTGCTGCTGACAGCTCCCTTGGCACCTCTGTTTTCCTCTCCTCTCTCTGTTTCCAAGAAGAGCAGCTGTGCTGCCTGCGGTCCCACACCAGGGCTGCGTACCCTGTGCCTCTCCTCCCTGCCTTTACGTCCTTTGCAAAGAGCCCTCCTTCCATGTCCTCAGCTTGCAGCAGCCCCTGCAGAGCAAAGGTGCATTGGTTAGGTCCAGAGCTGAGCACCTGGATGTGGACTAATGCACAATTCTGGTTGGGTCCCTAAGTTCAGCACCCTTCAGTATTTGGAGATAACTCCAGAGCTGTCTTTCAAGTGCCAAGCTCCTCAGTGCTTTGTGCATAACAAATCAGCTAAAACCTTCAGTTAAAGCTTTGCTAGGATGTAAAAGGGTGTCTTCTAATTTCACCCACCTCTATTCTTTGTGTTAGAAGTGTGGTGGCACCTGAAGGGCAAAGGCTGCTCCTACAATCAGGGCTCTATAGACTGCTTTTAGCCCTTGTGCTTTTGTGCTATGGCAGTATAAGGAACCCCCTCAAGAGCCAAACCTGCACCTAAGGACTAAAGGGAGCTTTTAACTTGCTTTCCAGATGTGACACAGTGCAGGGTAGGACCTGGTTCTCCCCATGCTCCAAAGCCTGAACTATAGAAAGCTGTCACCTCCGAACAGCTAGGCCAGGTGACTGAAATATCATCTTTTTGCAAGTTAGATCCCACCTTGATAGATGTTGCTGGAAAATTCTGCCTGCTATTTTAGGAGATTTTCTTTTCTTCCTCCCCTCCACCTCCCCACAAGCTCATCAGGGCGCCTTGGGAGCCCGGAGAAGGAGCTGTTAGAGAGCAGGCAGATGTTCCCCCGGAGAAATGGTGTGAGCCTGCAGGGAAGTTGATCCCTGGTAAGTTGGGTGTGCGGTTACAGTGCCGCCCTTTGGCGGGGGAGCTTCTCCGGTGCGTGCCCTTATTCTGGAACAGGGCTGTCTCCTGGGGAACTGCTCCAGGGGATGCATTTCCACACACGTGCATGCTATGGCTAGGCTATCACTACCAACCACTCTGGTAATCACATATCTGGTAATCACAGACGAGCTCTCAGTAAGCAGTGCCTCTCTGGAGGCCTGTGTGGAGCTGTTTGTGCCCAGTTTTGAAGGGCCTCCTTACTGCCAGTGTCTAAGTACTTGACAAGCCTCCCTATGGGACACTGTCACAGCCCCAGTTAGCTAGAAATGAAAGGGAAACACAGTTTGATGTGAGACTCTTTTTCTGTTTATAGGCACCAAACTGTTTCTTTCCATTTCTTCCTCCTGCTGCTTCTCCCTCCACATAACACCACCATAAACAAAAACTGCTGAGTGCAAGCATCTGGTTTTGCCCTTTCAGGAAGATAACCAGGTTCAGGCAGTATAGGAGTCACAAAAGCTACAGTGGGCTGAAGATAGATAAACTACCAAACATTGATTCAAGGCATTGCAAAAAAAAAAGAAAAAACTAACACAGAAACATATCTCAATTGCTACTATAAATATTTAAATGCATTGCTGGTTTTGTTTAGTCTGTCTCCATCTTTTTTCTTTTTAATCCTCAGTGTTCATATCTGGTGTGGAAGAGGTGGTATTTTGGAGCCAGAGAAAATGTTCTTATTGTAGCCATAGGTTTATTCCACATTAGAAAACTCATCTGAATGGATGGATTAGCCATCTGCATTGACAGGTCATTACAGTAATATTTACATAAAGCAAGCAGGATTTGTTTTAAATAGGTCTGGTTTTGGGTTGCCAACACTCCCACCATGCTGCAGTCTGCAGGACATAAGTGTAGATGTTGTACTCAAGCCTCTGACTGTTGGTGATGGCTTGGATCATCTTGGGTCCATTTGCTATGGAGATGGGCCATACCTGGGTGAGCTGCTGGAGCTGCTGTCTGAAGGACAAGGGTCATCTTGGTTTGAGGAAGACAGACCCTAATTACCCAGCCTCCAGGGCGGATAGTGACCTGGCACGGTCTCCTCTGCCCTCGCCTCTCCGTGAAGGGCTCTGTCGTCCTCACCGCTAACGAGGCCCGAGTCTGCTGCAATTGTGACGTTAGGAAAATCACAGCTTAGGCTGGAACAGCCTCGGGCTGCCTGCGTCACTGCCACGCCAGAACCTGTCAGAAAGAATTCATGGTTTGGAAGCACTTCAAGAAAGCCTCTTAAATAGCAACCCAAACCCATTTCACAGCAGCAGCAAGGTCAAGCAGGATGTGCCGTCTACTAGGGCAGCAGGGACAAGGTTTCGGTTTCAGGTTACCTGCAGGAGGTAACCACAGCTCCTGCTCAAGGTTCAGTTTTCCACACCTGCTGCCCAAGTCTGCCCATGGTGTTTGAGGTGCCCAGCTGCATGCCCTGTGCTTGTATTTTAATTTATAAAGCAAAAAGAGTTCTTAGGATGTGAATATTAGACTTCCCATGGCATCAGTGGTATGAAAAGGCAGCAAAGGAGTATTCTGTGTTTATTTTCTCTTTCCTCTATTTCTATAGCATGAGTAGGCAAGTAAATGCATTTTGTATAGGGAGAGTATGAGAGAGCTGTCCCTTACCCCCTGAATTTTTAGTTAATTGAATAACTAAAGAAAAATAGGAGTATAGGCATTATTGGGTTTTATACCACACAAATATAGCCTGCTGCCTAGGAGAGCAGAAATCCCAAAGAAAACCCTAGTATCTGCAGGCTAAAGCACAGGAGGAAGAAGCAGTCAGAGCACTTTGCGTTAAAAGTGAGCTATGGCACAAAAGATATTTTCTCCTCCCCTTATGAACCTTTGTAAGGGGCATTTGCTCTATGCTGTTAATATGGTACCGGCTTTTGTTACTCCAGGAATCCAAGGCGACCTCCCTCCTTCCACCCCTGCTTGGTACATATGTCCACGCTCGGTCAGTATGTTCCTACCACGCAGAGAGGCAGCAGAGTGCATGTGGTGCCTTGGGGTGCTCGGAAGCGCGGGGGCCTGCTCGACGGGACGCTGCTCGGCCGGAGCACGGGTGTAACCGCGAGCAGTTCCTGGCACAGGCTGGTGTCCGCGGGCAGGCCGCTCTGCTGCCTGCTGCTCTCTGCTCAAATCTAAGGTACGCCTGAGGAGCCCCGGGCCTTTTTCCTTTTTTCAAATTTAACTGAAATAGTTTGGGTAGGAAACTGCATTTTCTGTAATTTTTGCAAAACATGTCTGTCTTACCACGCAAGTTTGGGGAATACTGTAAACAACATTCTGGCCATGCTTGTGCTGTGGCTGAATGAGGGCTTTCTGAAGTCTTCAAATGCTTTTACGATGCGTGTTTATTTTAATGGAAGGGCTGAAATTCTCACTTGAATTATTTCATATTCAACTGGGTGGAACCCATTAAACCACGAGCAACGAAGATTTTTGCATACCCAGTAGGTTTGGGGAGTTCTGTCCTGAAAACTGGCTCATAACACCTCTCTGCTCCATCCTCTCCAACCATATACACATAAGAAAGACTGCAGAAATAGGAGGAGCAGAAGCCAGAGCGTTGTTTTTCTGGATTTGGATGAATTAAATGTACTGCTGGCTATGTTATGTTCACAGAAATGATATTTATTCATCTCATAAAATGTTTATTCAACAGTGTGAGTTATGTACTTCTTATGCCAGTGTCAGTACTCATTTTTTCTGAAATCCTGAGATGTCAGCAATGTGGTACGCCAGGAAATGTTGCTCTCCCTTTCCCACCCTGCGTGGAGCCTGTGTTGTTCGAGGGGTTTATGTCAGGGACTGACTCTGAGCTGGGTGCAGGTCACATTTGTTTGGATTATTTGAGGGTCCTGGTTGAAGATGAGCCTGTGAATTGGATAAGGCAGGAAAACTGAAGAATGTTTGTGATGTTCCGTGATGCTTCTTCCTTGCTGCAGTGGAGACATCTGCATGGGCTCGGCCAAGATCTCTGTGTCCATCACCTTCTGCGGAGGCGCACGAGACCTCCCTTTGCAGGCCCCGCAGGAGGCCCGTGTGTTTTCCGAGCACGGTGCGTCCCAAGGCGCATAAGTCACGTAACGTAGCCACCCGTGCTGACCTCGGAGGAGCCTTATGCAACCTCTGAGTCGCTGAGGTCGAGGCAGGTGCCACCGGAGCTGGGCTCCTGGGTGGCTGCTCAGCTTGCGCTCTGGCACTGACAAGGCACAAGGACAGTGAGCGTGGCTGCTGGGCACAGCCCCGTCATGCCCTGCAATTGCAAATTCCAGCTGCGTGTGTGTGAGTGAATTCAGGGCTCTGATGGAAACACCTTGAAATTGAATGCAGCGTCCCCTTTTATTATCTTACATTTCTAATATTGCGTTTCACTGCTTTATGCCAGCAGAAGCTTAGAAGCTAATCTGAGCAGTGCTGGCTTGCTGAGCAGTGCTGTGGCATAGTGGGTATTTTCATTAGTCCTATGGAACAAAGAAATGTGTGGTAAGTATGTGTAAATGCAAAGTTTTTGTCAAGCAGACCCTTCTGCCTGCAGGAACGTAGCTGTATTGATAGTCTCTTTTTCATACTGTAATTGCTGTCAAGGAACCCAAACCTCTTGTCCCTTTGCAAGCATGTTTTGCTCACCACGTCCTAAGCTTTCTGTATTATAGGTGGGGTTAATAGAAGAGAATGACAGTGCTAAGGTATTAGGTTCTAGGGTACTAGTTTTACCTGTTGTGTGTGTGTGTATATATATATATAATATATGTATATATATGTCTACATAATTGGAAGAATGGTGTGTAGTGCGTTGTGTCGTGTTACAAGGCATAGCATTGCAATACCTTAAGAATTTCTTTTTAGTAAAATGCAAAATCAACAGCCAAGATTGCCCTGCGGATGCTAGTGCTATTTTTTAAGTGGCCTTGGATGGATTGGCAAATCAGACATGGTACCTGATAGTTGCTGATGGCAAGTGCTAGGTTACTTTCCAAATACTGACTAACATGTATTGCATTTTACCACTCCCTAGTGCGGGCTTTCCATAGGTTAAAAAAAAAGTACCAATATTGATCAGCAGCTGTTGATAAATATTTATGTTTTCCATGAAGCAATTTTTTGGGGAGATGGGACTTTACAGGATAGGTTTTCTGTCTTCCTTTTGAAACTGTGCTCCCGTTTTCCTTAAAATCCAGGAAGGTGGAAGATTTGAAGGTGTGCTTTTTCTTTTGGTTTGTTTTTTGCGGGGGGAGTAGGGAAATGATGCAATTCTGCAAGGTGCTGAATGCATCTGATTGATAGAGTTTAAATCAAGCTCCAGCTCTGTTGAGGTCAAGGGCTTTAACAGCAGTTTGTTGTAAGCTTTTGAATACTAAAAAACACTAGAAGCCATCAGCTAGAAGTAAAGGCTCCCTTGGGCTCAAAGATGCTGGCCCCGGGCCTTGTTTTCCATTTATTTTGTTCTAATTGTCCTAACTGGGTAGGCACGTGCTCCTGGCTATGTTGGTGTCTGAGCACCTGCCACAGCTTAAGAGACAGTCCCCTCTTTTCCTTGCTTGGATCACTTGGTGTGAGTAGTTTGCATGCAATGTGATTAATATTATTAGCTTACTCTTGGGAACTTTAATATTTAATTAAGTTTCATTCAAATAAATACTGCTGTTGTTTTGCATAACACAGGGTCACTGTGGTTCTGAACTTGTAGCCAGCAACTTTACTGTGATGAACAATGTTTGTTTGCAGTAATCTGGGAGCGAGTAGTAATTAACAGGCTGACTGTATTCTCTTACCCTGGCTAATTCCTTATTTTTGTCGCTCTAGGTCTGCTTGTGTTCTGCAAGTATTACATTTAAAAGCAGCATGGAAAAAGTAGAAGCTGTAGTGGTAACCTAGGGCTAAGCCGTAAGTGAGCAGTGAAAAAAGACTGCTGGTGCTGGACTGTTTTCTCACAGTGCTAATGGCTTCAGGGGGTGCAGAACGGACAACAGAAGGTGAAGCCATAAATTATATTGTAAGTAGTAGCTTCTCAAAAGTGGTAGGTGTATTAGACACATTAGCTTCTGTGTTAGGCTAATCAATAAGAGCAGCTGGCAATTCCAAGTCATATTCTGGCTTGCTCATATAGGCTGTGTCAAGCAATTTGTAGCTCATTTTCTTGTTTATAATGCAACTGCAGTTAGTTGTATTATAATACATACGTACATATGCACACACACTCCTATATATATTTTTCTGAATGGCTTAATGCTAGCAATATTTGAAACTGTGCAACAGAATCATTGTAGTTGTAGTTTCAAAATCAATCAGTGTCAAAGTAATGTCTTGGAAAAGTGTCAGGGGAGGGAAAGAGCATGATCAGGAGCAACAATTTGTACCATCCCAACTACTGTGGTCATTGCGCAATAAACCCAGGCATGATTTCTGCCTACAGTTGCAGGCAACTGGTGCTGTTTACTGATTCCTTCCAATTCTCTGTTCCCATGGTAGAGGCTAATGGGACTCTTTGAATATTTCATAATAGAAGCTAATGCTGGTGGCCAAAATCTGACTTTTTGTTTTCTAAAGAAAAGAACAAAAAGCTTAAACCACGTTACATGTCACTCTGGTACCATGCACATGAAATTTGAACCTTAAAAACTTGTTCAAGAATAAAAATGTGCTCCGGCTTCTTTCGGTTGTCCTGAAAACTAGTAGGAAATCAGGAGATTCTTCCCTTTCCTCAGGATAAACATCCAAGGTCAAAATGGCTATTTGTTTTCCCTTGCACACTTCTGTTCTGTGTGGTGACATCGCAGCGCGAGGGTAGAGTGAAAATGACAGCTCTTCCCTGGGCTCAGGTGTTTTGGACACAGGACAACAGCCCCACTTCAGGCGCTGTTGGTTAGTTAGCTCTGGGGGTCACGCATGCGGCCAGCCAATCCAGAGGCCGTTTGTGTACAGGGGTGTCGGTACCTTGCCAGGAAAGAGGAACGGTAACGGGCACCGTTTCCCACTTCAGTGGCATGAGAAATGAGCTGTTTTCTCCACACAAGACGGCAAGACACTGACGCTGTGATAAGGGAGACCGTCAGAGAGAGAGTAGCCAAGTGCGTAAATGTCAGGGCCCTGAGTGCGCAGGAGAGCAGCCCCGAACACCTGGAGGTGGTGCTGGCCCTGTCAGGAAGCTCAGATGCACTTCCACGAAACAGCCTCTTTGGGGTTGCATATTTAGGTGTAGTTTTTCACTGTCTGATGACAGCTGGGAACTATAGTCCAGGGGTTTAAGCTTTGCTTTTTTACTGCTCATCCCCTCTTTATGAAAACTGAGGAAGTTGGTGGTAGACAGGACCTTCCTGGGCATAGCTGCTCCATGGTAACCTAAGGAATGCTCTTGGCATGACACAATCCTTTATAAAAAGAAGAAAAGGCAAATATGGTTTTTTTTTTCCGATTACTTATTCAAATATATTTTTTATTTTCATATGCAGGGTTCATGCAGTGCTTAATTTTTTTTGAGAGCGCAGAACTATCAAAGAAAAACTTTGATTCACCACATCAAGCTGCTAAGCACTCAATTCCCGGGCTGATTTTCATATGCAGCAAAGGAGGAATTTGGCACGCAGGCCCGGGGCTCGGAGGAGCCAGCTTTCTGAGAGGAGGAGACCACGTCGCTGGGTGTGACGGGCAGCAGAACATGAGTCAGCTTCTCTGTTAAAGATATTGACGCCTTTGGCCCCTAAAGTACCTGGGCGGTTTGTCTGGAACGGAGCCTGTGGATTCGCTGCCTTTTGGCTTCGATCTGTAACATGGGATTTAGCTTGAGGTTAGGTGCCTAACTCCCTTTTTGTTTTCAACTGCAGTTCCCGTTGAGCTGTTGGCAGCGTTAAGATCGGAAGAGCCAGCGCTTTCCCTGCTGGAGAGCTAAATCAGTTCACTTGCTTTTTGCTGGTTTTTCCGAGGATTTTAGGATTGAGAGGCTTGACCGAAGTTCCCTATGGCTGCTCTGCCTCTTTCTCAACAAGACAGGAGCCCCTCATGGCGCACTAGGGACACGCAAGAGAGGCTGCCCGCGCTCCCATATCCGCTCTGCGCCGCATCAGCAACCATTGGTTTCTGTCATCCAGCCCGACAGAGTTGGATGATGCTTTGGGCCTCTGATCCTGGCTTGTCTCAAGTCTGCCCTAGCCCAAATAACACGGGGACAAGACTGCTCCCAGTGAGGGCCCAGGTGAACCCCGCTGGTCTGCCTTGCTCAGGGTTACGCCGATCAGCGCGCCGCGCCGCTGTGTAGTGCTGTTCCGCCGGCAGTCACACGGGCTGGGTACAAGCTGTTCGTGGCTGCACTTCAACAACATGTCCCTTGCTGCTGCACTAAAATGAAGCGGTACCACCCGTGAGGTGACCCAGAGCAGAAAGCCAGGTACATGAGAAGAAGTAAGTGTGTTATAGACACATCCTTTTTTTTTTTTTTTTTTTTTTTAGTTTGATTATGGCTCTAAAAGTGAAGTGAAACATTGGTGCAGTTGTCCTTGTTTATGTTCCGCCTTTCCGGTTCACCCCGTGCAAGCCTGGGTATGGAAATCTCTGAGGTCAGCTTTGCTTTCGGGCCTTCCCTGCTGCACTGGTGGGCGCGTTAGAGACACTGCGAGGGAAACACATCGCTGTTGTAAAACCACTGTTTTCATTTGCATTTGCAATATGCGGAAATGTTTCTCTTGGCCTGGAGTTTGAGCAAAGCTTGTTTTTGTAAACTGTGGGACCAGGCTAAAGCAGCCATGGGGTTTTGTATCTCCTCGCTCCGGCGCCTGGACCGTGCTGCTGCTGGAGCCTGCAGCGCCTCCGTCGCGTGAGGGGCAGGGGCAGCCGTGGCTCTGTTTGCCCCGATGTGCTGGGGAGCGAGACCTCGTCTAGGTGAAACGTTGAGCTTGTGGCACCTAGGGATGCTGTTTTAGTGGCATGAGCTCAGCCGTGTCTTCAGGAATGAACTTCACGGCTTGAACTCAACAATAAAGTTCAGCAAAGATTCGTGTCTTTTTTTCTAGCCTATTTTCTGGCCTTCGAGTGGTTCCCATGTCGTAGAGCAGCACAAAGTGCCTGGTGTCCAGAGCAGGAGCATAAATCCACAGGTGGCCCCAGCCTGCGATGACCGCAGCTCCACTGCATGACTGCGCGATGCGCCCAGGTATCCCGCGCTGGCTGCCACCCCTCTCCTCTTCCTGCAGTAAATCAGGCAGCTGATTAGCAATCACAGCAAGAGAGATAATTAGCGCTGGCATGTGGCTGCTTTATGGATCTCGCTTTTCTGGGAGCCAAATCCAGCCATATGGAAAAGCATAGCTGGGACGCTATAAATATGATTCCACTTAGACAGTTGTCTCTTTCTGTTTTCTGTTATCGCAGCAGTGTCAACGCAAGGAAAACAATGAAAGTGAAGGGATGCTGTTGCAGATTTTGTTACAAGTTTGGGGGGTTGCTAGGGCTTTTTTTGTCTTCTTCAAGGACACTGTGTTAGTCTGAAGAAAGAGGGCTTGCATCTTGTTCATGCATGCCTGGCACCGTTATTTAGGAAATAGATGCAACGCTCATACTTGAAGAGCTTTGGCTCTCTTTTAACTATTTCTGGCAGAATTAGAAAGATATGCTTTTTGTGTATATCACGATAACTTGTCTTCTCCAATAAGCCACATCTTAAACCTTGTCATGCCTCTTTGTGTTCAAAGCAGCTGTCTGCTATTCATTGCAGTTGGGCTGATCTTGTTAACTGGATGTCTGAAGTGAATTCAGCAGCAGAGACTAAGAATTTGCATGAAAGTGAAGTGTTAAGTGCAAAAGCACAGAAGAGCACCAAGCAGCAGCTGAACCCACATAGGTGGAAATCTCTGGGCAGAGCTCCATATGATTTTCTGTCAGGCTTTATGCTATCCACTGAAACTGGATAGTATGAAGCCTTTTGAGGACCCATTTACAGGACTGCTTCCCTAGTATCCACTACTGAAGTTTCACTGGCAATTAAAGAAAAAGGGAGTTGGAGTACCCCTAATTCTGCTCTTTGCTAATAAATAAGGGTATGTCATCAACGCCTACTGAAGCTTTTAAATCATAATCTTCTCATCTTTGTTTCTCCGATTACTGAATCTTTACACATCTCTCTAATGCAGAGATTGTCTTTTGAGAACAGCAAACAGTTTACCACAATGTCATTTTCTTGTGTATGTTTTGTTGCTGTGGTTTTTTAAACTATGTTTAACAATTTTGTGGAGTTTCACAGACTTGGTTAGTAAATGTGGCTCCACTGCAAGTTCTCTCACAGACGTCAAGGATGCTCGGAACAAGGGTTCCCAAAATACTGTGTTGGAGAGCTCTGTGCAGCCTACAAGAGGGACCTCTGTGGTTCTAGTCCCTGTGATTAAAAAGGAGAGGATCCCACTGAGCTGGATGCTGGGGAACATGCTATTCTGGGGAGCTGAATGAGGATATAGGGAGCTGCCTCCTGCAGTGGAGATAGGAGAGCTCCTCCCTTCCATGTGACACCATCCTTGCTGGATTAAGCATCCCAAATACCTGTTTGTTGGTGCTTTGAAATAGATGACCCACTTTCTGTGCCACAAAGGAGTATTTGCTTAGTTACTTTCAGGACATTCCCTTTTCCTAGTGAAAGTTTCAGAGACCTTAAAGTCTGTACAAAACGCTTGCACAGTTGCATCATGGTGAAGGGTATGAGGTTTTTGTTTTTAAGAAGGAAGTTGTCAAAATTAATATTAAATAAGTGATGCAAGATCATATTTTAGTGCTAAAAATGTTTTTAATTCATTTCCTTTCTCATGAAAAAGTAATAGTCTCGAAGAAATTAAATCACCACTCTGAAACTCTGAGACTTGTCCTCCTTTCTTCTTTCTGTCCCAAGAATTGCTTTCAGAAATGACTTCTCTTCCAAAGCCTCTGTTCAGGGCACTGTTTTTCCCCGATACTCACCTCGGGAGCGTTGTGTGGTGTATGTATTATGCACTGCCTTTTGTGTACACTGTATATTGCAAAGAGCTTGCTGTCCCTAGGGTTTGTGCAGCTATTTCTGTGAATTCATCCCACAGGGCGTTTTTAGGAAAGTCATCAGTTAGCCTTTGCCATGCAGAAGGAGATAATAGTAACAGTAAGTAGGTCAAGCTTACTAGATTACTATTGAAAGGCAGATGTTTTTTAGTAGAGTGAATGGAGTTATAATGGCTGGAGCACCGGGCAGAAGTGGTACTGGAGAAAGTGCCAGGTGCTGTTTTTTGGGCTGTTTTATAACTCTGGTTAAATACTGAATCACAAAGAGCACAACGGCCTTTAGCTTCAATAAAGGGACTTTCAGGCAGGGCCAGCAGGACCCTTGCTACTGCTGCGTGGCCTTCTTGCTAGGTCAAGGTGATGCTCCCCTCACCTCTCCCCCTCCTTTTTCAGCTGGAATAGCAGAATCAGGACCTTCATGCACGCTGGTGCAAGGAGAGCAGGACGAGCAGGACTGCTCACGGCGCAGAGCGAGCTGCGGTGGCTTTTGTTCCACCAGCAGCACCCAGAAGCTCTCAGGCTGTACCTTGTTTTCTTTCGTTAACCAAAGACAAGGGGCAAATTATAGATTCTGGCCTTTGGTTTAATTAACCACTACCATTCCTGCCTTTTGCATCCACAGTAACTGTTTATACACAGAATCACAGAATGGCTGAGGCTGGAAGGGACCTCTGGAGATCATCTAGTCCAACCCCCTGCTCCAGCAGGGACACCCAGAGCACGTGGCACAGGGCGGCATCCAGGCGGGTCTGGAAGATCTGCAGAGAAGGAGACTCCACAGCCTCTCTGGGCAGTCTGTGCCAGGGCTCTGACACCCTCGCAGGAAGGAAGTTCTTCCTCACATGGAGATGGAACTGCCTGTGTTTAAACTTGTACTCGTTACCCCTTGTCCTGACACCAGCCACCACCGAGAAGAGTTTGGCCCCATCCTGCTTATATTTATACACATGAGGCTACAGATAAGACTGCGACTCTCCTTCCGTGGCCAGCAATAGTCTTTTTGAATAAAATTATAGCATTTTGGGAGGCTTTTTTGAGTCTGCATAATGCACCAGGATGGGTGTTTTTCTCCCTTGTTGGGTGTCCATCGGTCACTCCTGTGTCCCCAAATGATACTGCTGGGGCTTCCTAAGCTTCAGGTCCTGGCTGAAAGCAGGCAGCATTTAACTGTGGCTTGTTATCGTGCCCCCCTTTTCCTCAGGTGCAAAGGAGCATCCCACTACGGCCTTACCAAGGAGCGGAAGCGGCGCTCCCAGGACTGCTCCCCGGAGCACAGCTCCAGCTTAGCCGTGGCCGCGCTGGGCCCCGAGCTCTCCGCGGCCGCGGCCATCGCCTTAATGACGGACGAGCCGGGGCTGGTGAACCCAGCCTTCAGCCCCACCTCGGAGGAGAGCCAGGCAGCCTGCGGCACCGCGGACCCGCTCCGCAGCAACCGGCACAGAGGTGAGCACGGAACATCAGCCTTTTGCAGCCCAGCGCTGCCGGCAGTCGTCAAAAGCACCTTTGCCAGGGCGAGGGCAGCCCCAAGGTGCAGAAAGCCTTGGTGCACACAGTCAGGTCCTAGGGAAGGGTATTCAGGTGGGCCAGCTCGGCTGGCAGAGTGGCTGACCCGCGTACTGTATGGGGAGAGGTGCAGCTGTGCCATGTGGTGGCCATGTCATGGGTGCCTGACTAGGAGCCAGCTGGGATCTGCGCTGGGCAGCTACAGGCTGGTTACAGGAAAACAAGCCTTAAGTAATGCCTGGGCAGCTCAGGGGATGCTCTGCCAGCCTCCTAGCAGATGAAACTCAGAGGAGCTCATCCTGCTGAAATTACCACAGTCAGTGGTGTGGGACGGGTAAAGTCTTGCCTTGACTCTTTGCCCCTTGTCACGGCATGGAGCTCTTATGAGTGCTGTCTCTCATACATGTAACCTGGCCAAGGACTGACCCAGGAAGCATGAAGAGGGAGGCCACAACTTATATCAGAGGAGTTTGAAGCTAAAATGACTATCCCACCTTGTGTTACCCCACGTGCGTGTTGGGAGAATGGACTAGGAGCTGAAGAGAGTTTAGAAAATGAGCAAGGCTGCTCTTTGTGAGCACGGGGCAAGACAGAGAGGTGGGAACAACACCAGAAAGGAAGTAAATCCTGCTAGTTTTACGGAGTTTTGAGGCCACAACCTGGTTTGAGGGAACGTGGTATTATTAGATTACAGTGTTTGGCTAGCATGTAGTGCTCAGAGAGACGGAGCCATGATAGCCAGGAAGATATCCACAACAGGATGGAAGGGATGGTGACATATTCTGAAACTCTTGTAATTTTTTTTGGTATTGCCTTACCCAAGTCAGATGATGTGACTTGGTTGGTCCCTCCCATCTGGATAATCTTTGATTTTAGGTGTGAAACTCTCGGCTGTTGATGGATGCTTTGGAAACATTACAGAGTTTTGAGGCAATGTGGTATTTTTTACTCCAGGCAGCTATTAGCAGATCTCCCAGCTTTTCCCCTCTTGCTGAATGTGCACAGCTTGTTTGTGGGGCAGTGCTGCTTCCTTTCATAGACATTTTTCACTGGGTTGCTACTATTTCTGCCAGGACTATGGCTTATTCTGCCCACAGGCTGCCACACTTGCAACTACAGATTTGTGTGTGTGATTGGCAAAAAAGACAGGGGAGGTGGCAATTTTAGGGTGTGAGACAGAAACAGGGTTCAGGCGGATGCAGCACTGGAGCTGGAGTCGCATGCAAGGACCTTGCTCTTGCTGCCATGCTCTATCCTGTGCCTAGGGGAAGAGAAATGATGTGCCCAAACTGCTGCATTTTATTAATTTTTTCCCCCTTTTGCCACAGCTCGACACTTTGAACGCTCCACAATAAGAAGCAGATCTTTTAAAAAAATAAACAAGGCTTTCAGTGTTCTTCGAAGGACAAAAAGTGGAAGCGCCGTTTCCAACCAGACTGACAGGGAAAGGGAGACTCTTGGAAATTCTGTTGCTGGAGAGGAAGGTAACACTTTGTTTTCCTTGTGTTATCACTTACAGTGGGTAGGATACCCTATCCGTATGGGAACTTGGGGACCGTGATGGCATTCCTTTTTATGTGGTGCCAGTGCATTGATTAAAAAAAAAAAAAAACCTACATTATTTTCCCCTTAAAAAAATGGGTAGGGGTTCACAGTGAGGAAGATTGCTGGGACGTGTGGACCCTCACGTAGGGATGTTCTGGTAATAGCCCGTGTGCTGCGGGTGACCCAGGATCTGAAGCGCGGGATCAGGGGTCTGGGATTTATTACTCAAGCTGCCATTCATTTGCTCTGTCATTTTGCTCAAGATGCCTCGCTAGCGTGTGTCTGTTTTCCCCTCAAAGCAAGCAGAGAACAGTGATCATACATTATAAGAATTTCATGAGTTTTTACTAATGTTTATAAAGCACCAGAGATTCCCAGGAGGAAATAATATAAAAGTGTAAGTATAAAAGGGAAAGAAAGTATAAAAGTACTGCTGTTATTCCAGCACTTGCATGGGATCCTTGGGGCCAGATTTGTATTGCCTCAGCCAGACAGGTGCTGAAGTAAGAGCAACCTGCTCTTAAACAGGGAGAGGAGGCAAGTTTGCCTGCTGCGTGTCAAGGCAGAGGGGTCTGGCAGGCAATAACACTTAACATTTGGAATTCTCAAAGCACAGAGCAAATGTTACTAATTGCCTTAGACTGTAATTACTGTGCCAACATTAGCATTCTTGCATCAAGAGGAAGTGATGATAGAGGGGGAATCATCTTTAATCAAGGTCTTAATGGAGCGTGATGTCTCAGCACCCCTCTTCTCTTCCTAAATCAGATGTCCAGGGTGAAGGCTTTAGGAAGACAAGAGATTCGTATTCCGTTTGCTCTATATTTCATGTTATTATCGAAACCCACACAAAATAAGGATAAAATATGGCCAAATTTGCTCTGTTCAGTGATTAAACTTAAGGTGGTGCATCACAAGATGGTGTTCAAAACTCTTCTGCTTTAGCTGCACTGAAATTTCTTATAGGGTTCCACTATGTCACTGTATTTTTGATACTTATTCTCCTAGTCCAGATACTTGCTGATGTAGCCAACGTAAAATCAGATAATACAAAATCTGCAACTTCTTTTTTTTTTTTTTTTTTGTAAAAATAAGATGGTTCTGTCCCTTGGCCTGGAAACATCTTGAATAACTTCACTGCCACAAATGTTTTATTTTTTCCCCAAGTAAAACATTGCAAACAAGAAATCTACAGCCCTCCTTGAGTAGATGGATATGTTTCTCATTTCCTAGCAGCTGCTCAATCCATCATAAGCAGAAGCTTGTCCTTCTTCAGCTGGACTAAAATTCTGAGTGTGTCAAGCCCATATTTTTCAAAAGACATTGTTCTGGCTTAACCATGGAAATTTTTATGACCCCTTTCTACTTAAGCTATTAGATGACATTACTAATAGTTCACTGAAAGTTTGGTTTCACACCCAGAACTCTGTGAGGACGATTTGGATGCCAGTGATACCTACCCAGTAACCCGCAGTGTAGTACAGACAGTAACAGAAGTAGACACAAAGATGACGCTACATATTTTGCATTAACGAAAGGTTTTCATGTTGCATCAGTTTTAAAATATGACCAACTGTAGAAATGCTAGTATCAGAGTAATACATTTCTAGCAGAACAGCAAGCACTGTTGTCTCCTTTTTTAAAGGACGTGCAATTGGGCTTTGAGGTGGCAATCTCTCTGCCAAGTTTGTCCTTCTATGCTCCATTCTGCCTGTGGTTTCATTCTTGTGCATCAAGCATGCCTGTAAACTTCCAAATATATTTACTGCACTGGAAAAAAATCAGGTAGGCATGTAATTACTTAATGAGCAGTTACCCTTATGCATGAGATCACAGAAGCTCAGTACCCAAATTATTGCATTAATTACACATGCAAGGAATGCACTTTGATTACACTGCACTGGAATTTGGGCCTTAAAAAATGCAAGCAGGTAACTTGCAGCAGTGTTGTCTTGAATTTTGGAAAACTTTTGCTACTCAAGGACACTGAAAAATATGATATTTAATGGATATTGTTGATATAAAATGTGTCTCGGTTGTTATTGCAGTGGAGAAATAATTACAGTCTTATACCTGGAAACACTTCTGCTCTGTGAAGATCACTTCACCATTTCCATTTGGAACCTGTGCCTTAATTTGCTAAAACACTGTAACAGGCAAAACAGGATGTGTCTGAAGTGTGGCAGCCGTTCTAATGGATGGATATAGATACTTACTTGAGAGGAAGTTCACAAATAGCATTTTGCAATAGCAAACTGTTCCAAAATTGAAGTAGAAGTTAGGGCAACTTAAAAGCGACAGTTTCAACCTCTGAAGCGGGGAAAGGCGACAGGGACTTCCTTCCAGCATGATGTGTTTAGGCCTTTGACAGATTGTGAGCAAAGAATGCTCCTATGCGCTCGCATTTTGGCATCACGTTTTTGAAATTCACTTCCAAGAAAGGCTGCACTTGTGCTCGCACTCAGCCTGGGCTGCATATGCACACTGTGAACTGCCTAGCATGCTGGGAGAATGGAGATCAGGAATGCAATTGCAAAAACCTTTATGCAGCTTCACAGTGAAAAGGAACCATCCTGCTGGTTTACAAAAATGTTCATCAGCTCCTTTTTGCAGTTAAGCCATTGTAAAATAAATTGAATTTATGATTGCTTGAGGATGTGAAGTGTTGTTCAAAGTGAAATTCATTCATCTTAGCATGCTGGTTGTTCCAGCGCTTCCATCTGTTACTGCTTTGCAGCAGTTGAGACCAAGGAAGCCTTGGCAGGAACATGCCACAGACTCTCCTGTTGTGTGGGTGTGTTGCACTCTTTCTGCAGTCTGATTCCTGGTGCATATATATATATGCACACGTACACACACGCATATATATATGAATACACAAGAAATACTTCTTCACTGAGGAAAGGTAAACAAAGAATAGAAGATAAGTGAAATACAGATGGCTCTGGGAAGACACCAATGCCTTTTTTTTAACCACTGTATAGCTATAAAAACTCTTATTTGCAGAAAAAAAAAGCTTATATAGTCCAAAGATAAGGCGTCGGCAGCCTGGCGTTCAGCTCAGGAAAGCTGCACCCTGCAGGCATCACACCCACTTTCTGTTTTTCCCCATTTGGATTTGGTTGATTTCCCAAAACACCTAGTGGAAGTTTTATAGAACTGGCTCAGAACACCCTGATCTAGGATGATGAGCAAGGCAAAAGACTTTGGGGGGAGAAGAGAGATCGTCTCTGTAGCACTGGGATGCATTTGACCCTACAGTAGTTTAATTTTAGTTCTTTTGAGACTCCTTTGGTAGAAGAATGTCCTGAAGCAAGGAAAGACATTAGAGCTAGTGTTGTCTCCTACCATCATCTTGAACTGGACCAACATCCCTGGAGAATCAAAAGAGAGAAGTGAATCCAGCACTGCTGCTTGCAGGAGGATGGCAATGCACTGGGAGAGTCAAACACTAAATGATGGTTGTTTGCAAGGGAAGATGTACAAAACCAACTCCCACATTGGCATATGGCATATGAGAATCAAAGACACATATTTTCCAGGAATGGACTACACAAGCTTTTTTTAATTCTGGAAACCAGGTGCCAGAAAGAAAACATGAGTGGGTTCCCTGCAGAAAACCTTACTTACAGGAGTGGGCTCCAGTCATGCAAAGTTTCATTGACTTCAGCTGGCAACTCGCATGAGTCAGGCCCCTGGGGCTGAATGGGGACTTGCAGTCTGGAAGCAAATTCTGTTTGCAGTCACCTTGGATCAAGCTGGACTCGGGTATCATGGCAAACATTGCGCAGAGCTTCGTCACGCTTGATCCTGGGAGTGAAGGCAGAAGTTACTCTGATGGCAGCACTGCCAGCAAGTGCACAGTGTGCACACAAGGTGGCTGAAACCTGAGCGCTTGGAGGAACACTAGCATTAAGTAATATAAACTGCGAGGATAAAATATGAAGCACACGTAGAATTTCATATTACAGTCTTGTGGCTATGAGTCTCATCCTACCAGATGAGCAGGGATCAATGTGTAAGTCTGTCCTCTCCTGTGTTACTTGTAACTGCAATGGAGTGTGTAAGGATACCAATAAAACTGCACACTAATGAGGAAAAGATGGCTTGAGGGAAAAGCACACAATCTACCTGAATGCAGATGACATTTTATTATTATTGACAGATTCAGAACGCACCATACCACTCCCGATGGCAAAAACACAGCACTCTGTGGGAAAATCGGCAAGAATCGTCAAAACCAAGACAGAAAGTTCACTTCTCTCTAGATTCAGCAGCTCTTCGATATTTAAGGACTGGAAAGATAAAATGGTGAAGAAAGGTATGCAATACTCCAGGGTTTTCCTGCTCTGGAAAACCTGGTCAAAGCAAAGGGAGAATACTAACTCAGAGTATAAGGGCTATAAGAATATAAAGGCTATTTTACCAGCCTTTAGCATACTATAATGTCAGTTGTTGTCGGGGCAAGCATCACATGAAAATATGAAATATTAAGAGACAAGGTTTTAATGAAGATAGAAATTAAGAGATCATCAACTGTTGCTGTTTGGCATGTGTGAGAAAATAGTACAACTTGTGAGTTATATTTTGTAAAGAGCACAAGGAAATCAAGTGCAGCCAGCAGGTGAAGCAGTACATTCTGCTAAATAGAAAGAGAGAAAAATACTGACTTGCACACTGGCATGAAAAAGCAGTGTCTTGGGAAGACTGTTTTTTTTTTTTTGGTAGCTGACTGCACCCTTGAGAAGCAAATCAGGTATTAGAACAACTTCTAAAGAATCGTCATGAAGTCATGTTGAAAGCAAGCCAAGTGCTACTGCAAAACTTAATAAGCCAATTCAGGCCCTGTTCAAGGAGCAAAGGAAGGACCTGATGTAACTGTGGGGAGTTGTTCACTGCTGCCCTGCTCTCATCTTGTTCTGGGATAATTACAGATTGAAATAGCATGAGAGATTTCCATTGTCAAGAAAAGTGGGAACTTTTTCTTCAGGAAAAGCTTGAGGAATGAGATATTGTTTGTTAGGACGCAAAAACACAATTTGTTAGGACACAAGGTAAATCATCCTGCAATGGGAAATCTGAGTTCTGCTATTAGAGCACTCTGGTAGTTTGCAGATCTACTAAGAAATTTATTTATGCCATTTCTATGGAGAGAATAAAGATGGGGGATGCAGATTATGATTTGCATTTTTCTGCATATTTCTTCCCTTGTATCCACATGGAGAGTGTAAAACAAGTGTATTCTGATCTTATTCTGATCTGGGGAATCAGGCCTCTGGGCATTTTGAGGAGTTTCTGGATCATCTCACTTTAAGCACTCTGAAATAACCGAGTTAATTGGCTTTTTGTACCAAGGAGTGGAGAGTTTAGGGTGAAGCAGAGAGAACTTAACACCTCCAAGGGTAGTTTAGCAGTGACCTGGGCTGTATCACGCTCTGCAGGTGCCCATGGGCTATAAAGGAAGCTAGAGCAAGTAGATCATCACATGAGATGTCTGGGGAGGTGTTTAGGTGGTGTGAAGCCCACCTCCAGGCTGGACAGGATCAAACAAAATGGGCAAATGATGTTCAGAAAGTGGGAATGTGTGGGGGAAATAGTGCACGTCCCCCTCCTGTGACATTAAAGAAGTGTGCAGAACTGAAGTGAATGGGAGGTGAAACTGCTACTACAGGAGAACAGACTTAACGAACCCTTGTGTATTAGGCTAATGAAGGCTGTGCAATTACCTAGATAGATTTTTGTTACCTATCAACTCTGTGTAAAACTACAAAGTCCAAGTCTGTGCTACTGGTAGGTGCTTTTTCCAGACATGAAGGAAGACAGCTTCCCGCCCTGAAGATCAAAGAAGTGGTAAGGGCTGCAACAACGTGTTTCTGATTTTTTTTTCTTTTCTTTCTTTCCTTCTTTTCTTCTCCCAAAACCTTCTGGTGGCTTCCTTGTTTCTTACTTGGTACCTGTTTAATAGGAAATATTATGCTGTCTCAGATATGCTTTATTAATTAATTTTCATGTAACATTTTGCTGCTCTTTCATAGCAATCCCTGTACTTTCATTTCTAAAATAAATTATTGAAAAAAATATTAGAACTTCTTCTACTTGCAGGTTTTCACTTAGGCTTTCCCCTGGACTCTGGTATCACAAATTCAAAAGCTTTCTCTCATCTGTGGGAGTTCAAGACAGCCTGTACTAGTATGCCTGTACTAGATAACTCACGGATGCTTTTACTTGGACTTCGAATTTGGACACGAATTGCCCTGGAAGGAAAGAAATTAGCAATGACATGCTGTGAAAACAAACATGTCAGTTGAAAAGTAGGGTTTGGAAAAAAATACTCTTCTCTAGGGTATTAATGAATAAATAAAATTGCCCCCGTGCAGCATTGCTGCCTCTGCCCCATGCTTAGGTTAGCAGGGCCAGCAGGTCTTTCCGTGACAGCTGAGCGGTCCCAACGGCTCCTTCGGCCCAGCCATTCATAAAGCATGTGGGGAAAATTTCCTCCAAATAAATTGGCTGTTACTAAAAACCAAGCTGCTTATTCCCTGTACACAAGGAATCCAGTTCAGCTAAGTTTGCAAGTGTTTGGTTTAAGCACGGGACCAGACCGACAGCTGCAGTGGGACTGTTCAAGCACTTCGGATTTGGCACACATGTCCTGTGGCTGAACTGAAATCCCTACCAAAGAATAATGACCTGCTATTTTTTACAGAGAGGAGAAAATACCATCCAGGCACACTGAGGTCTAGTTGTATTTATTCAGGGCTGAAGGTCTGCAATTTTACTTCTCCAGGCTGTGGACAATAGTGGGGAAATACCACCTCCTATATCAATGGTAGCACATGCGTGTTCATTTTAACTTGCTTTTCTCGATCAGGTTGTGGAATAAGCCTCTATTAGAGTTAATAGAGTTGGTTCATCAGCAGTAGTAATTTTGCTTCTGTGTATCTGCTGCTTTGAAATTTGTAAGACAATTTGTCTAATGCAGATCTTCTTTGAACTTTCCCTCCAGACACCTTGGCTGTACTGACATTTTAATACAGACACTTTGCAGTAAAAGCCAGTTATTCCTACTTCATAGAGCTCAAGCAGTCATGAAAAGACTGCAGTCTGACAGGGAAAATACCATTTTCTTGGGGTAATCCAAGAGATCTTTCCTTTCTGTTAGTTGGAGGTAAATAAATGCTTCCTTGGACATCACTAGCCAAGTGTCGTCTTCTCCATGCATCTTCCACCATGACACCAAAACTGGAGGAAAACAGGGTAGTAACTGTTCAGTCCAACCAGGGGAGCTGCCTCTGGGAAAGCCCGTGCATCCCTGCGCAGGGGGAGCTGCCGGAGCACGGGGGTTTCTCAGGTGGTGCCTGAGGCCAGTAAAGAAACACGGTCTGGTCCTCAGCAATCTCTGGTCACTACTGGCCACATCCCTCCCAACTTAGGGTAAACCCCATCTAGGCATAAAACCTGCTTTGGATAACTGGCAGATACTCAAAGTTGCATGGTGCATGTTTTAATGCTGTGAAGCTGTAATTTCGAATAAACACCTTACAATGTGCATTTCCAGGTTTTCCCAGATTGTACCACCTGATTCCAGATGGTGAAATTACCTGCATTAAGATCAACCGTACTGATCCCAATGAAAACCTGGCCATTAGGATTGTGGGAGGCAGCGAGACTCCTCTGGGTCACATCATTATTCAGCATATTTATCGAGATGGGGTAATTGCCAGAGATGGAAGATTGCTGCCTGGAGACATGATACTAAAGGTACAGTACCGTGGAGGTAAAAGATGAAAAAGAAGCATCCTAACTAGGAGTGAGGCAGCCAGCAGATCATAGGGGTGAGATTTGTGGGGTTGCTTGTTGCTGTGGATGGAATAATACGTGTCAAAGAGGTTGAGTTGCTCTGGGTGCTGTCGGGACTTCAGTCGGCTGTGTTTGAGGCTCACTGGTTTGTTTTTCCTACTCAGTATGGGGCCTCCCTGAGTCCTGGCTGAACGGGGTGACCCGGACTGTGGTGTGGCGCAGTGCAGCGCGGGCGCTTCTAGCAGCGCCAGTAGCACTGCTGAACCCTGGGCCGGGTTCTGGGGCTCGCCGGATGCCGCGTCGCTCCAGGGCTCGTGCAGGAAGGCTCTGAGACACGACTGCCTTGTGGGAAAGGGCCCAGCCTCCCCGGCCTCTGTAGTGACCAGGCACGGAGAGCGAGGAGGACCCTGCTGTGGGGGAGCGGGGAGAGCCAACATAAACTTGAATGAAGGAAAGGAGGGGAAGGGTCCATCTTCAAAAAGGCCCTGCAGAAGTTTTCCTGAAAGGAGGGCTGTGCTTTTTGTCCTGTTTGTTCCCAGTGTGTAGTGGGCTAAAGTCCCTCTTAGTGCACTTTCTGTTGCCTTAAACCCATTTGCATCAGGATGGGTGGTAGGGACCTCACCAGGCTGAAGTTCTTTCTGCGTCCAACTTCCATGTGCAATATGTTCAGTATGGGCTGCGTGAGACACTGTCTGTTTGGGGTTTTGCAAGTGTTTGTTTCTATAGAAATGTATATCAGACAAACAATATTTAGGCCAGATGCTTAAAAATCATGTTTCTTGCAAGCAATAGCTTCAGCAATAGCTATGGAATGACGCCTGCATTCTCAGCTGCCCCATCAACACGGAGCCCTGCAGAGAGGCCAGGTTGTATCAGTGCTTCAGTCCTGGGCAGCGCAAAGCCGCAAGGCACTAGCTGCTTTCTGAGTGCGCCGTGCTGGTGTGCAGCCTGAGAGCACAGGCCGGTGGGCACTGCACGCCAAAGGCAGAGCCACGGCACACGCAGCAGTGCCCAGAGCAGCCGCTGCGGACACGGGTGCCGCTGGGGCCGGAGCGTGCCCGCCGGGGCCTGCAGATGGAGGGTGCGCGCCAGAGCGGTCTGCTCTGCCGCTCGTGGGCCGCGTTCCTCATCCCCACCTGCTCTGTCCTCCTTGTCCACGCCACTGAGCGTCTCTGCTGCACCTTGGAGGCATTTCTTAATATTTAAGTGGTTCGACTTGTGTAATGTAGAACTACATGGAAATAAGTTGTCTGATTCAGGTTTTCCAGCAACGTATTACAGCCTCACAACTGGTTTTGATTTAGCAGCGGGAAAATGCAGTGCCTAGTCAGTCCTGTGCACGTAGGCAAGGCAGGACTAGTGGCAATTCCTCCTTTCCTCTTTGACAGTCAAGTTAAAGAAGTGTCACTTACGCTGTTTTAGTCTTCTGCAGTAAACCTTACCTGAGAAACCTTACTGAGGAACCTAAAAAGCCTGATTCTGTAGTGGGGTATTGAGCATAATGCTAGGTAAATGTCCAAGGCTTTGAACTTCCAATGAGAGGCTCTCCACTCTGCTTCAGTTAGAGGTTCATTAGTTTGACACAGCTTTTCATTAACTTTACAACTTTTTTTTTTTATTATTAACTTTAACTAAAGCAGTCGGGAGATGAGGAAACCGAGGAGCAAGAAATGTGGTGAGAGTGAAAGGAAAGGCCAGTGAGATGATGTGTAATCAGGAGCTAGTGGAATCAGACTAAGATGTATGAAAGGATATTGGAGCTCAGGGAAGAGCAGCAATAAACCTGAAGGATTACAGTTATGTCTGGAGACCATCAGGGAGAAGGGGCAGGAAAGGCCATAAGTGTCTGTTTGCACATCCATGCCAACAGCCGAGGCGCCTCCCCAGCCAGTGGAGGAGAGGTGGTCTCGGCGCTGCTGACGCCCGCCTCTCTCCTGCAGGTGAACGGCATGGACATCAAACACGTGCCTCACAACTACGCGCTGTCGCTGCTGCGGCAGCCCTGCCACGTGCTGCGCCTCACCGTGCTCCGCGAGCAGCGCTACCGCTGCCGCGGCGGCGGCCCCTCCGCGGACGCCCGCTGCGCCAGGGACGACAGCTTCCACGTGGTCCTCAACAAGAGCAGCCCGGACGAGCAGCTGGGCATCAAGCTGGTCCGCAGGGCGGACGAGCCGGGGGTCTTCGTTTTCAACCTGCTGGAGGGCGGGGTGGCTGCCCGCGATGGGCAGCTGCAGGAGAACGACCGCGTCTTGGCCATCAACGGGCACGACCACCGCTACGGCAGCCCCGAGAGCGCCGCCCACCTCATACAGGTTTGTCACAACCCCCTTCACTCATCTCGATCGCAAAACCCAAGCAGTGTAGTCTCACAATCCATACCAATTTGGGCCATTCCAGTGGGAGTGTGCCAGGGGCAGGGAATAAGGGATGCCTCACCTTGGTTGGGAATGTGCACCTCTGAACTCCCAGATTTTATCTAATGTAGACGTGAAGTATCTTGCAGTGATGCAGCCAGCTGACTCAAGGGCTTCATCACAAGTTACAGTTGTGTGTGGGCAGTTGTGTGACATTTACATTCCAAATTCCCATCCAGGACTACCTCCAGTTGGTTTCTTTCTTTATAGCCCCTCTTAGTAGTTTCTGCTTTAGATAACCTTGACATAAAAAGCAAGCAAGTTGCTTCATCTCACTTTCACAACGGTCCTAGCGCAGTTCTTTGGAGGGATGCACAGTGCTAACATATTGAAGGATTTCATGTGCTTCAATACCAAGATGTCAAGTCAGCCTAGATTCTCCCCATTTTGGATAGATATAATCAGGGTAACCTGGAGCATTTTGCACCAATGCACCTTTTGGAAAGGATTCCTCTTTTAGCATAGATTCCCAGAAGGCTATAAGTGACTTCTACTGGGATGCTTCTAGCAGAGCTAAAGAGGGATTCACCAACTCGCCTCATCCCGAGGAGATGGGGCAGCCTGGGCAACAGGCTCATGCGTTCTTGGGACGGCAGTTGTGGAAACTCCAGCTCAGCATCGTTCTAGGTTACTCTGTGTAGCTCGCTGACTAAGAAAGAAGGGAGGAGAGGTAAATTCTTGGAGAAGAACAAAGCCTGGAGTGAAACTTTTCTGGAAAAGAAAAAAAAAAAAAAGAAAAAGAAAAAAGGCATTCTTGGAACAGCTCTTCCAGGCAGCAAAACAAGGCAACACTGCTTCATAAGCAAAAAACACATGCGGCCTAGGGATGAAATGGAAAGAATGACTGATGAGGCCATTCTCACACAAGTGTTTAAAAGTGCAACCAAAGCTCTTATTGGGTTCCAAAGAGTGGATGTTATTTATAATAATGCTTGAAATGCACACCAGCCCCTGGGGATTTAAACAACATGCCCATCAAAGGGACAGAGTCAGGTTTCCAAACAACCAGGCTTACATTGCATTGATGTGAGCTCTATGAATCACATTTGCCTAACACAAAGTTCCCGGTCCCTGTGCCTTCTTTGTCATGTTTTTTCATCAATTATCATTTGCCTTTCCTGTTTTCATGTTATACCAGAGAACAGCCATTATACCGAAGCCACAAGTGTTTTGCATTTGCTTTTTACACGGCATGCTTTACTTGGCCCTCTGATTTCTCAACAGTACCCTGCCTGTTGAGATCCAAATGTGTCTCACTCATGCTATATGGAAATCTACAGATTAGCAGTACAGGATGCTTCAGATATGGGACTGGTTTCTTGAAAAACAGCTAACTTTCATTTTAGTATCATTAAATGGGAGTTTGTTATTTGTATTACCTTGTTTTCCTGCAGCTTTGCCTTCCTCCTTCATTATGCTGAGCACAGCTAAGGGACATCAGATTTCCGTGGAATCTGATTAGCTTTGACTTCCAAATAATGAGTAATTGAGCAGTATCTGATTTTGCAGACCTTCGGCGGTCACGCGTTAGTGTGTGCGGAGCAGCTGCTGACCAGTAGATCGGGTGTGTGGCTTAGGAACCGCAGCGGGACGTGCCCCACGGTAGTGCGTGGAGAGGGGTTTGCCACTCGTCTCACGCGCGGCCTCGTGTCGGCCGCAGCCCTTGCGGTGGGAGCGACGTGAGCTCCGCGTCTGCCCTGTGCGGGGGCGGCTGGAGAGCAGTCCGGAGACCCAGCAGTGGCTGTTGGAGTGAGCGCAGCCGTGCGGGGCTTTACTGCCCCCAGATGTTCACCGTGCTGCCCGTGTCCCTGCTGCTGCGCGCTGAGCACCGGGCGGCTCCGGACCCGTCCCTGGAAAAGCGGGGCCGGAGTCGGGAGCATGCAGAAATGTGTGACTTTTTTGGTGACTTTTGGTCAAAAGCTCTGCAGAGCTTCCCCGCTTGGCATTTGATTTGCCCTGGCTGCACGGCAAGCTTTCACTCGAGCGACGTGTTTGGGCTGCTCTTTGTGCTCAACCCCGAAGCTGCCCTGTTTTTTTTAATTCTTGCTTCATCATAAATAGCAGAGAAGGAATTGTGGGGAAATGCAAGCAGCAAAAGGGGAGGGCAGGGAGAGGTCAGAACGAACAGCAATTAATGCTCCGATCAGTAGAGACATTATTTTTTTTTTTTTTTTTTAATGGAAGTAGGTAAATACAAGAGCTAGTCTTGTTGTTTGGATAACTTTTAAATTCTTTGGAGTTCTGAGAAATTAGTCGGCTTGACTGACCTGGAGACAAATGTGACGTTACAATAGACACTCTAGTTGAACTTCTGCTAGCCATTCTGCAATGAATTAATCACGTTTACAACCTTCTTGTAAATAACCAATTTTGAGAATAACCATGTGGCAGCAGATGAGTTTTAAACAGCAGTTGCGTAAGTTGAAGTTTGTTTTAGAGAAAGCTGTATTTTCTTGGGGTCATATGCCCTTAGGAGGTTTCCTCTTGTATTGTTCTGTTATGTTTTAAGAAACTTGATAGACCAGGAGTTAGTGTGAATTCTTCTCTCCCAAGATACAGGGTTCTGCTTTTGGGCACCAGATGAGTTTGGAGTCCAGGAATTAATATTCTGTTACAATAAACATGATACAAATACCTAGAAATTTATTTTAAAATATGTATGTGTGTACCAGATGCATATATTATGAAACTGTGGGGATTTTAGTTGCTGGCAGGTAACAGGGAAATACACATATTTTACTGAGATGCCATCTCCCTTGGAAACAGCAGCAATGTGCGAGCCTCGGTGGCGGCTTCACGGCATCCCCGACGCCTAAGCCTGGCGAGGGCGCCTCGCAGAGGTCCCAGCAGCAGTATGAGTTTCCTGGAGGTTGATGGGTTTTGCAGAGCCTGTTCCTGGAGTGAGAAGTTTGGCCGCGTTGCGGCCCAAACCCCACTGCTCTGTGCGCCTACTCACGTGTTCTCTGCCTCTTTCTCCCTGCTTTGGCACAGCAGGATTTTCTCTTTCAAAATGGCTTCACATTTTTCTCCTTAATCTTCCCTGGACTTGTCGTATTTGTTGCATGCAGGCAGGCTCCTTTGCATCATTTCTTCCCCACTTTGGCCAAAGCACAAGGACCTCACTGGCTAAGGAATTAGTTGTGGCTTTTGGGGCATTCCCACCCTAAAGCAGCAGCTCTGCTGTGTCTCCCTCTCTGGCGCCTGGCGCGGCACTGCCCAGGGTTCCCGCACACAGGGGCACACAGCAACAGAGCCACACTCGCTGTGGCCAGAGCGCTGCTGCAAGCAAAGCTGGGCCAAGATCAGGATTTTTCAGGGGCTTAACACCAAATTTCGAAGAGAACTTTACATTTTTGCTTCCAAACTATTTTAGATGCCTAGCATTTGCATTTCCAGCACGGGCTTTATTAACACCAACTGATGCTATTGCTGTGTGTCACCGCAAGCCCAGGAAGTTAGAGCAGTGGCGCCAGAGCAGCACCCGCATGCCCAGAACTCCCTGGGGAGGAGGACGAGGGGGTGGTTGGGGCAGAAGTGCAGGATTCACCCCATGTCTCCTCCCTCCCGCAGGCCAGCGAGAAGCAGGTTCACTTCCTCGTGTCCCGCCAGAGCCGGCAGCAGCCCCCCGACATCGTGCAGGAGACGGGCTGGAGCTCCGGCGGCCCCCAGCCCTGCCCTGCCGCCCGCAGCAGCCCCGGCAAGGTGAGCAGGATGCGCACTGGCCCCTTCCTCCTCCTCCTCCTCCTCCTTCCCCGTGGGAAAGCGGGCAGGGGCTCACGCTTGGACATCGTGAGGTGCTATCTCTGGCTTCCTTCACTGGGAGAGGCGTCTCCTGGCCTGCAGTGTAAACATAGAAACCTGGTTATTTATGTGCTGGGAAGTGCTTCTGTCTTGGCTCAGCCGGGGCGGGAAGGAGGCCGGAGGGTGGCGGTGGAGCTGCCCCGTGTTTATGCACAGTGTGCCATGCGTGAGCCCGCCGAGCGCGCACAGCGCTGGGCAGCTCACGGGACTAAGAGGCTTAGCTGGAGTTCCTCCATCTGGAGCAAAGTCTGTAGGGAAGAAGCTTTCATGGCCTGCTCGGAGAGATTCCCATAAGCTGCTTGCTTGCAAATCACAGCAGTGGTTGGAGCGGGGCTGGTTGCTCAGGGTGTGCAGCCTGGGCCCGCGAGCACAGTGGGACTCTCACCGAGCCCAGCAGCACCGGGCAGTGCTGACCCAGCCCATGCGCCTGTAAAGAAGCGAGCAATGCAGCAGGAGCCTTGGAAATGCCCTTCCTGAGCTCACGTAGCGGTCTCCTTTGTGATAGGTGCAGGACAGGATATGCACTTTTTTTACTGGTGGGTAACCAGCCTCCTACAGAGGTGTGCAGTGGCCTCCATGAAGGTTTTGACGGCTCGTGTTTGGTTGTGCTGCTGCGGTGTGACCTTGGGGGACGTCATCTTGCCCTTTTTGCAGGGGGAACAGCAAGAGTGCCATGCTGAATGAAGGACTGCGAGAGCTAGGCACTGTTGTAAAGGACTGAGGAGAAGGAGAACGGCAAAAAAGATCACAAATCCCTGTGGAAAACAGCAGCCCAGCAGTTCACACATCCTCCCTCATGGAGGGTGAGGCAGCACATCCTGCTGTTTACCCACATTCAGAAAAGGGAATCTGAATTAACTAAATTAATTAAGGCATAATTTTAAATGGGATTACTGCCACTTTAACCAGATTAAACGGTTGCGAGGAGGTGTTCTCGATGAAAGAAAGTGGCTTGGGATTACCTGTCATTATGCCAGGTAATCACATTAGATGCTACTTATTTTGGCCGTATGCAAAGATGCCCTTGCGGGAGCTGGATGTGCTCCCTTCACTGCAGTTGATTCTCCCGGGGGCGCTGCTCGCGCAGAGCCCTGTGAGCTCGGCCTGCGCGAGGCAGAGGCTCCGCTGCGGCGGCACGAGCGAGAGGCAGCGGCCGCCTGCCGGTGCCAGGATGGAGTTGGGAAGGCTCCACTAAACCCGCCCTGCCGGGTGGGCAGCTCACTGTGTCCTCGAGCGCACATGGGGATGGTGCTGCCAGGCTGGGCACACGCGTGGCCGGCAGAGAAGCCTCACGCCGCCCTCCACAAGGGTTTATAAGTACCTACTCCTCGCTACTCTTCCTTTCCTGTCTTTTTTTTTTCTAATTGTATTTATTCCCTGTTTTTATGCATAGGAATCCATGGTTGCCTCTATTCATCTGCCTTTGCCTTTCTTTTGCATGAAGTTACAACCCTTACTGAGGTGAGAACAGGGTTCCTCCAGCTGCAGGGTTGCTGCTCGGCAGCTCTCAGCCGGCAGCGAACGCTGCCCTCCTCCTGGTGCACCAGCCAGGCATTCATCCCCGGTGCATCAGGACTTCCCTAGAGATGCTACACGGAGGACAGTACGTAGCTCGGGTCACTGCTTTGTGACTTCTGGGGGTACTTGGAGGAGCACCTACTAACGCTACCACCTTGATCTGATCAATCAAGGACTCTGGGATGCGGGTCTCTGGGAACGTGACTTGTTTCCCATACCCTGCGCTAGGTGCCTGTTCTCTCTCCCTCTGCCGAGAGGGACTGGCTGGGAATTCCTGGTGGACCGAGCATTCCTAGGGGAGCGGTCAGGTTGTGACGAGCTGCTGTTGACATCGCAGCAGTCCTTTCCAGACTGACAGACCGTGTCCTGCTGGCGAGGTGCCGGCTCTTGGGGAGGCTCCTGGTTCGCCACAGAGTGTGTCAGCCCAGCACTACTGCCTGGGAGCTTCCCAGGGGAGATCATGGCCAGAGGAGGAAGCTGTGAGCCATTACCAGTGCCCTCCAGCTTTGTGTGTGGGCAGCGGAGGGCTCGTCCCAGGCAGAGCGCTCTGGCAGTAGAGCAGTACAGCCAGCAGACGTGAGGAGCTTCAGGCACTGCAGGCTCTTGGTCTGATACAGGCACTACTGGGGAGTTATTTGCCCTTTTGTGTGGTATGAACTTGTCACTCTGAATTTTGCTTAAGGTGCAGCTGAGCATCCCTTGTAATTCAAGATCCTTAAACTTCAAGCTTTGGTGGGCTTAAAATTGTATCTGTCTTTAAACAGGCACTGATCTGCCCGATTTCCTAATACTGTGGATGCTCCTGCTCAGCCCAGTGCAGTGTTCACTGGCTGCACTGGAGGGAGGTCGAGGGAGGTCACTCTAGGTGCTTGCTTCAAATCTGCTACCTGCTGCCATCAGTGGGACTGCACTATTACATGTGGTTGGTAGAGAGATTGCGAACTAACTGGAATTGTTACTCATTTGTGTTGTTTTTTGCCTGAGCTTAGCCTAGGAAGTGGTATTAACAAGTCAAGAGTCATCTCTGAGGGAACCAGCTCCCTTGTAGGACATGTATGTAAATATGGGCTGGAACTGGCTCCCAAGTCTTGGTTGTGTTTGGTACCAAGAGTCATCTTGAGCTTCCAGCAGTCGCTTTGATGGTATAAGGGCTCGGGAATGCCTCTTGGCCCAGGCATTGCCCTCAGCACAGTCTGCCTCCATGTGGGAAGCGCGAGAGCTCCCATGCCCAGGGCAAGCGCCGTGCAGCCAGCAGCACTGAGGGCGCGGGAGGAGAGCCCGCAACGACCACATCCCGCTCTGGAGGCGATGGCCACGGGCTGCACAAGCAGGACAGTGCACGGTCTCCTCCGCTTGGGCTCCAGTCTATGGGAGTGGGGACGAGAGGCCCAGACTGCTGCGGCTGCTGCCCGGACACAGGGAAGATGTCAGAGACACGGTCTCGTGCAGCAGGGGCTCTTGAGCAGGGCTGCAGCGCATAAATAAGCCGCGTTCGACTTCTTTGAAGTCGCTGGGAGCCTTGCCATTAAACAGAACTCATTCTTAGCTGTAACTGTTCTCCTATTCCTCCTGACAAATTACTTATCTAAATGAAACAGGCCCGTCGCCCCGTTGCCTGGGCAGCCCCGGTCCGCGGCCGTATTCGTAGGTCGGCCCTCGGGTGAACTTCGCTTTGCAGGCAGCGAGACACGCGGCGTGGCCAGGGCTGTGATAATCTGCTGTAAATATTTATTTCACAGTAAACTTACAGAAAAATAAAATAAAAAAGAGGAAGGGATGAACTGCTATGTTTTCCTACTCCTGACCTCTGAGGTCAATTCAGCATGACAGAGAAGGACAATTGTTTGGGAGAACATGCACTGAAACACGGCCGCTGATAAACACTGCCTTTTAACCAGCATGCTTGTTATCAGCAGTACCTCCAAGAAAGCCCTATGTGTGTTTACTAAAAAAGGTTTTACTTTCCTTTCATCACTGTCTTCCTCTCAGCCAAGTCACCCTGATTCCTTCCTATCCACAATCATATAAAAAATGACGCGTGGAAGAGTAGTTTCAAAGGAGGACTGATGCTGTGTGTCTGCGCATATGAGTATCAGCACTTTTATGAATTTTCACTGAAATATAGGATGGTAGTTCCCAAGCACTGCTTTTAAAGTTGCTTGTTTCTGCACTGATTCTACAAAAACAGGGCATCGGCTCTTTATCAATCAGAAGCATTTTTGGTGTTTGAGACCTAATGGAGATGGCATCAGTTAACATTGACTCTTTTGAGTTGCCAACCTAATTTTAATTCCTAATTTTGTTACAAAATCTCAAACTGCACTTTTGTGAGAATTAGTAGTGTCCCTATCCTGCTTCCTTTGGGAAGTGACCTTCTCCTACAGGAAAGCTGTTCCTTTTCAAGGGGAAAGGGACGCTTCTGCACAAAGAAAAAGAAAGGGATGAAACATAAAGCAAAATGAAGTTTAGCATGAGCAGAATGTCCTTGTTTCTAAAAATGGAATGTTGTAGCCTTTGGAAATCTTTAGCGTTGGCTGCAGGTCATGAGCGAAGTTGCCCTGACACTGTGCCCTGTACCTGGCAGGGCTTTGTCCCGGTGACTGAGCAGCCTTCCCGGGTGGTTTTTGCTTTGCTGTTCTTGCAGCTCACTGGCACCTGCTGTCATTTTGTTCAAGCACCTGAAATCCTTTGCTAAGATGCCGAAAAGTTCTGCTTTTAGTGACTGATGCTGCATGACAGAAATGCTGGCACAGAATTAGGACCACCAAATATACCTTTAAAAAAGTACAAAAAAAATCCCCTGCTCGACCATATAAAACCTCAAGCCTTTTCCCTTCCTACTCCTGTGAAAACCTCTTGCTGCCGTCTTCCTTCCTCCACTGCAGGCAGTGCTGCAGCAGCCATGGGCCCATGCGGGGCTCTTGGCCCAGGAATCAAGAGGGAATGGCTTTGTGGGATCTCGGATTTCTTGGAAGAGATGAATGTGGCTGTAAATGAGATTTATAGATTATTTTTGCATGTTATAAATGTGAGGTCATGCTCATGAATGAGAGTTTTCAAAATATGTATTTGAAATGTATCTAGCAGCATGTCTATTATATCTATCTAATGAGTCTGGAATGGATGGTGCTGTTCTTGCAGGAGGGCTGGGACCGGTAGGAATCGGTGCCAGGAATGCAGCTTATGAAATACTTCAGGCAGTCAAAGCAGTTAATGTTTAGATCCAGGTTTTCTGGAGGAGAGTCCCTGTCTCCTGAGTATGTTGCGCTGGATGTGCTTTTGGTCCAGGTGACGCTGGGTTGCAGCCTGTGCTGGAGCCTGTGCTACCCCTCTCAGCTTGGGCCGCCCGTGTGTTGGTGTCACCCTTGCCGGTACGCTCGTTATTTGTGTGACTCGTTGCGTGTAGGTGACATTTTCTGTTTGGGCTTACGAGTGGGGCATGAATGACTGTCCCCAGGCAGAAGAGATGCTGCCACCAGGCAGTGACCTCCCGAGCACAAGGAATAAGAAGAGCCCCCAGAAGCTGCTGCCTCTTCACTCTGCAAAAGCCCCTCAGTTTTGGAATTGAAATACATACTTTTCTGCTGTATTTCAGCCAGCACCTTCTATAGACACATGGACAATGGGAATAGCGAGTGACGTGTGTATCTTCTCATGTGTTCCCCCAAGTTTCATTCCTTTAACCCAGGTGTGCTTTTCCCCATAACTACATAGATGATGTTCAGACTCTAAGCAACCAGGTAAGTACTGTGACCTGACACCCAAAGATATGAGGACTGCTGGTGATCCTAGTATCAAGAAGAAAACGTTTATTTGCTTTTTGAAAATCACATTCCTTATGCATATTTCAAATGCCAACTCCTGCTTCCATTAGCCCCAGGGATAAATTAACATTTCTGACTTTGGTGGAAGCAGTGCCTGTCTTAGAGCTCTGACTCCATAGGCCAAAGTCCTGGGTAGGATCACAGCCAGGAGTGGCAAGGAGATGTCAAGCATTTTGCTCTTCCCTGGGTGTTCGCTGATGACTGCTCGTTTCAGCAAAAATGGCCTGGGCTGTGAGGGGGGTGTGCACGGACACTGCATTTGCTCTTGCCTTTTGCCCACCACAGAGTGCCTTGCACGCCGTCACCTGCCACGAGAAGGTTGTGGCCGTCCGGAAGGATCACAGCGAGTCCCTGGGAATGACTGTCGCAGGCGGAGCCACTAACCGGGAGTGGGATTTGCCTATCTATGTGATAAGCGTCGAACCTGGAGGAGTTATCAGCAGAGACAGCAGGATCAAAACAGGTAAAAATAGTGGTGCTTGAAAGCCTGCTTTAATTCAAAGGCTTCCTTTGAAGAACAGGGGGATGGTGAAGGAGCTTCACACCCTGCCACCTTAGCTGTCCCACAGATTGCTGTTGGGATGCGTCAGATTAGAGGGTTTCAAGTCAGCTCCCAGAAAAGCTAGAGTAAGTAGCAGTAACTGTCTCTGTGAAATGTGATAGAGGCAAATTAAAGTAGGAACTGTATTAATTTTACCCAGGAAAATGAGTTTGCATCATCTCCTAGATACTAAGAGCTTCATTGTGCAACCTTAATGTTTTTTTGATGCAATTTTTTGTGCTTTTCATATCATTTCTGACTTCCGAAGTGATACAAAGTTAAAGCAGTAGAGTTGCCATCACATATGAAGCCCTGCTAATGCCTTGTGGGTCAGTATCACATCCAGAACCAATTCCATACCTCTGTTCGCGTCTTGAGCTAACAGTGTAAATGGTGGCATTAACAGTTCCTCCTCCCCCAGGAGAACAAGAGTAAAAGATGAGCGTGTGCTATCAGCGGGTTTTGCAGGAGCTGAGGGGTGAAGCTCTGCACGCTGCAGAGGTTGTTTCCCCAAGAGCCTCAGCCTCCTGCACAAATGAAAACGGGATGTTACAACAGAGCGGGGGGCCACCTCCGTGGCCTGACGTTTTCTTGGTGCCCCAAGAGGCAGAGCCTGGGGACGGGAGCACGCGGCAGAGGGCAGAGGCTGCGTCCTTGAGCCGTAGTCTGGCATTAATAACGTCTTTATTGTCCTCCCTGGAGTCACTGAGGTCACCTCTGCATTCTTCTCTAAAGCTGCTGTGTGTGTATTATAAATAAGGCACACAGAAAGGCATTTGGCTTGGGGCCATTTCAACAGGCTTTAATGTTAAAATAATAATACGTTATTCTATAAAGCAGACTTTATGGAGTGGCAGCCCTCAGCCTGGGGAGCCCTCAGCTGGCAGCTTCCAGCTTTCAGATTCTGGGCTCCGGGTTCCAGGCTCGGGAACAGAAGGCATTAGAGGACTGATTGGCAGCGCACTTCGGGTGCCCACACTCACATCAGGTCCCCGCGAAGCTGCCCGCGTTGTCTGGAGGGGCTGGAGCGGAGGAGCCGCGAGAAGCCCGGCTCTGCGGGGGGTGTCAGCGTTTGCGCAGCGCTCGCGTGCACATGGCGTGCTCGGCACCCGCGGCGCCTGGCCGGCACGAGACGGGGCGGGATCCTCCGTGGCTCCTTGCTTGGCCGCGGCCTTCTGGCCTTGCTCCCCCCGGCACAGGTTCCCAAGCCCTGATGTGCAGCCCGTGTCCCTTGGCTCCAGGTGCGAGGGGTAGCGTGACAAGAAACCCCAACAAAAGCCTCCGTCCAACCTGGCTCTGCCACTGCATGTGGGGATGGGGATCTGATCCCTCCTCTCATGCTCGTGGCGTGTTCACTAGCATATGCTTTGTTTTGTATTCTCTGTTAATTATAACATTAACAAATACTCTCATCAGGCAGCAAGTTCCTGGCCTGTTTTCACCTCACTTGCTTTTGGAGGGGGGAGGGGGCCTCAGAAACATGTTTGGTTTTGTTTTTCCTGATCCATGTGGTTGCTCCCAGGTGACATCCTGCTGAACGTGAACGGCATCGACCTGACAGGCGTGAGCCGGAGCGAGGCCGTCGCCCTGCTCAAAAACACCAGCTCGTCGGTGGTGCTCAAGGCGCTGGAGATGAGGGCGTGCGAGCCGCAGGAGGAGCCGCCGGCCGCGCACGGCCCCCGCGAGGGCAGCGAGTGGTCGCCCTCCTGGGTTATGTGGCTGGGGCTGCCGCGGTGAGTCCAAAAACTACATCCTTTCCGCTGAAGAGGAGTGGGAGGAAAGATTTATATTTGTTGGCAGTTCTATCTTTTGGCTTTATGCGTCGCCCTGACATCTTAATTAAATCCAGGCTCTGTCACAGGCTTTATTCTAAATACCTCCCTTTTGTAACCGGCTGCGCATACATGGAAAAACAGACACGTAGATCTGCTTGCAAGGGAGGAGAACCCTCCTGCTCTGAAAAAGCGTATCTGGCTCTTTGGGGGCGAGAGGAGAGGCTCGCAGGGATGCGGGAGCTCACTGAGGGGGCCTGGGCCCGACCACCCTGCCGGGGCTGGCGGCGGCGAGGCAGAGCGCAGCTGCGGGCTTTGGCTGTGCCCCGGCGTCACACAGCGCCTGCACTTGGCCAGTGCCTCCCAGTCACCTCTTTTAACCCCACCTCCGACCGAAAAAAAGCACGGTTGTCATCTACAGGAAGCAGCTGTGTTGTCCTTTTGGTAAAAATAATGAAAGCCACATCGCATGTAGCTGGTTACACGCTCTCAGACCCGCTCGCTGTACCCTGCTCCTCTCTGCAGTTTGAGGGACGTTCTGCCCAAGGCAAAATACTTGATGAGGATATGTTGCAAATCTGTGAATAGGCAGAACTAGCATCTCACAGTTGAAATTTGTACTCTCGGTGCAGGGAAACACCCTCTCCTCCCCTCCAACTCCAAGGAATGAAGAACTGAGTCTCCTACCTAGTTTTACTCGTGTTCCCAAAGCGGGTAGCTATTCAGAATACCATTTTTTTCTGTTTTAAGAGAGGAACAGAGGAGCTATTGCCACGGGCGCGAGTGGACGTGGGAGGAAGGCTGTGTGTCCTCCCGTGGAGAGGACGAGGGTCTAGTTTCTGCCCAGCGAAGGTAAATGCTGGCCCATAACTCGCTGCCTTTATGTGCCAGTGTTACTGCCAGCCGGCAGGCCTGGAAAGGCCTCACTTCACCTGCACCCCGAGCTCAACCACCTCCTCGGCGTTGGGAAGGCCCCGGAGTTCAGGCCGTGCTCCTGGCGGAGAGAGCGAGCGGCCTCCAGGCCTTGTAGGTGCTGGAACCGCAACGCTGAATCATGCTCGATGGGCTCGCACGCTTGGGCCCTGCTTCATCAGAGCCTTTCTGGTCGTCAGCCACCCAGAGCCGCCCGGCGTCCCCGTGTCCCTGTTAGGGAGCTCCGCAGTCCCACAGACCTGCACCCCGCGCTCACAGCAGACAGCTGGGGCTGCTTTCACGTCCAGGAGGAGAGGGTTTTGCCCCTTGCGAAGCCGCGTCTGAGCTCGCTGTGCTTCCCCGCGAGTCTGGAGGAAAATTAGCCCCCGTGTCAGCAAGGCTCAAAACAGGAAGTTCATTGTAATTCTATCCCCAGCTGCAGCTGCGCGCACCGCGCGGCCCTTGGCTGCGAGCGGGGGCGCGGGGTGAGTGTGCTGGGTGGGCAGGCGGCCGCCAACGCCAGGTGAAGACGGGCACCACAACTGGGTAGAATTGGCAGTGACAAAAGTGTCCTTCACCCCGAGCAGCAGTCAGGGAAGGGACCCAGGGTCAGATTCAGGCTTGCGTGTTGGGTGCTACCAGAGCCCTCGATCTTGCCCTCTGTGAATGTTGCAACTCTTACTCTGGCGCCCACACCAGGCATCTGGAAACCCTTCAGCCTCACCAGGACACGTCTCCTATTAACTCGTTTCCCTCAGTCTGAGCATTTAGCTCTTCCCTATCTGGCTTCCAGTTTGCTTTTGGCAAGCCGCACATCCCAGTAGACACCACGGTGTTTCAGAGGCATTGCGACCCTCTCCAGGCTGTCCTAGGAAATGGTGCTGTCCAAACTCACTAGTGACTGGGTCACCTCGCTGGAGGTGCCCAGTGTGCAACGCTGGGGCAAGGCGAAGATGCAGCTAACGTAACGGACGCTGTGAAGCCAATGGGGAAGCCCGGACGCTGACTGGAGCGACTGCCCCACCAAGGAAGGATCCAAGAGCCTTTACTACAGCTGATGGACAACTGGAAACATGAAAACCCTAAGCAAGTAGAAAAGGCTGTACAACTACTAGGCCACGAACGGGCAAGATTAAAAAAAGAAGAGGCTGGCTGGTGAATTGTTTCAATTCTGCAAGTAAGGGAAGGGCTTGGCTTTCCAAAGCAGCGGCAATGCAGTGGGATGATTTATTTAAACCAAGCAAGGAGGAGCCCGGGGGAAGCCTGGCTCTGCTGGACATACGGCTGATTAGCAAACGAAGGGCAGAGCAGAGTCTTTCCTCTGGTGTTTAACAAACCTGTGAGTGCTGCTGAGCGCCTGTGAAGGATGGAACTATAAACCGTCCTCCCTGAGATAAGCTAAACCTGCAGGACGTGGGCAAGAGTCTGAAAATCTCGACCCAGCTGGTGAAGTAGAAAACTGGTCTAGTTAAGAGTAGCTGCCCGGGTAGCGGTAGCATCCTTTATGCTCAGGCAGGCGAAGGGCAGATGCATTGTGCTCTGCAGGAGCTGCCTGGGCTTGCGGCCCTGCTGCAGCAGTGGGCACAGCCAAGGGACACCGACGGCGCCAGAATATCCCTTTTTCCGGAGTGAGAAGGTAGCGGGGTCAGTCAGGGAGAGGTTAGCCGGCTGCGCCCTGTGGCTCAGAGGCTTGGGAAAGCTCTCTCCTCTAGCTCCAAGGTACTGGCTCCCACCTACATCTCTACCTTTTTCTTGTGAGGGGCAGCATCGGCCTGGGCTCACATGGAGCAGCGTGAGGGAGGTGCGGCTGGCACACAGGGACAGCATCGCGTTTGCTGCTGATGTTCCTTCTACCCCCACCTTGTTTTCCTGCTCACCCTTTTTTCCTCCTCGTGCTTCCTCCCGCGCAGCTAGCACTTAGAACAGCCTGTCATAACATTTACTAACAGGAGCACTTCACACGAGTGCTTGTGCTCATCTGCAAAGCGAGGTGAGAAAGACAGTTGTCCAAAGTCGTTCTGCAAATGAATGAATCAGAAATGAATCAAAACCACAGAATTAGGGCAGAAACTTCCACAATTAGCTCTGTCCGTGCTCAGGGCTTTGATGGGAGCAGTCTCAAATACTTGCCCACTCTAATGCTAGCTTACCTAGCTAATGCTAGCTCTAATGCTAGCTTACCTAGCATTGTAACCTATCCCTGTAATAGGAATAATACGTTTGTGTCTTTCATATCAGCTGTTGCTGAAGTTGTTCTGAAGTCAAATTGATTTTGGTTCCTGAAGCATAAAACTAATTACACTTTGGAAGCACAGGCAGGGAATTGTATACTTAGTTAATTGAAAATAGGGCTTTAAAAATAAAGGTGATGCAGTCAAGATATTTTTAAATTCTTTGTGCATCAGTAGGTTGTGATGAGATGTGGTATTTCCCGTGATGGGGTCCTGTGTCTAGACATTGCTTGTCCTTGGGTCTGAATCTGAGGCAGGGTCACACACAACTCTGTCCTCGGCTCTCTGGCTCTGATGGAGTGCTTGATAACCAGTAACTTGCTTTGCACCAGTAGAGGAGACGGTTCTCTTTGGACCCCTTGCAGTTTAGTGGGTTCTGGCTGCTTAACTGTGTTGAGATACCCAGATCGGGGTGCAGAAGACTAATCTGCTCAAACGCACCAAATCCCTTTGGATGACGCAAGTGCAGCACCATTTCATTTTCTCTCTGTGGTGCTTTTTTAGCTTGTTTATTACTACACAACCGTAAACAGGCCCCGACAAAGTAACTGCCTCCTTGTGGCTTGGGCAGAGCAGCGCCTTTCCCGCCACGCAGAGCTGGCCCGGGCCAAGCAGCGCCGTGCTGCGCATGGCGAGCTCCCCGCGGCCGTCCCACCCTTCCCAAGGCGCTAACGCACAGCCGGTGCATGGCCACCCTATACCCTCCGTCCCGTAGGATGGAACGCTGCAACGTCGGTTCACAGGAGGGACAGCCTCGAGGGGTGCCTCTGGGCCATGAGAAAAGCGGCCGCGTTCGCCAGGGCCCCAGGAAGGGCAGAGCTGTTGGGGGCAGCTCTGTTGCGCTGCCTGCAACGCTGCTTCTGTGAGGCCGGGATGAGGCCAGGAGCCGATAGCTACGTGCAGCCATGGAGAAACCTGCTCTGCCTCACAAATGGCCCTTCCCTTTCCCTGTGCTATTGTGTGAGGCCCTGCTGCACCTTGTTGCATAACTACATGTGCAGCAGGGCAGCAGCAAACGCAGCGCCTGGTTGTGCCGGTTGCGTCCCGCTGGGGTGCGACCCGGCGCTCGGGGCGCGCTCCCATGGGCAGCACGGCCGCGCGGGGCTGTGCCGGGCTGCTGCCCCCGCTCCGGCTGGCTTCCTGCCCGCGCGGCGCTCTGAGCCGTGCTGGGAATGAGGTCACGGGCAGCAGCTTCGCTGTTTTAATGCCCGTGGGGCTGCGCTCGACAGCAGTGTCCCCAGGAACAGTGACACTGACACAACAGCGGATTTCTTCCCCAGAAATAAGCTCTCGCTGTTTGCTTGGGAAGAAAAGCATTTGCCCTGGAGGGAAGCACTGATACATGGTTTGCTGCATCCCAGCCTTGGAGGCTTCTGATTCAAGCTACAGTGCAAGGTCAAAAGACATCTGCAAAGGCAAAAAGATGGCTGAAACTCAGCTACCACGTTAATGGGGGAAGTATGTTTTGGCTTGCTAGTGTTAGATACACCGTGAAGGAGTCCCACTGGCACGTGGAGTTAGCTCGAGTCTAGCCCAGGCTTTGCTAGCAGGTTTGTGCTTCACAGCCAGGTGGTTGGAGTTGTGCAGCGCGTGGGCCGCGTTTGCTTTCACTGGTTTTCTCGTGTGTCCTTACCTGGTAGGTGTTTGCTGCTCAAGAGATTTGGATTGACCCTGTAACCTTTCTATCTCAGCACTGTCCTCCTGCAGACGGAGAGTCCCTGCCTCCCCAAGTCACCGCTAGGTCTCCTGGTGGGCAACGTAACCACGAGGCGACGACGTGTCCGTAGGGCGAGGGCCAACGGTGCCCTGGCGGGTGTTAGGAAGCGCATTGCCAGCAGGTTGAGGGAGGTATCCTACCCCTCTGCTCGGCCCTGGGGCCAGTCCTGCGCTCCCCAGTGCAAGAGAGACATGGAGCTACTGGAGTCACTCCAGTGTGGGAGATGATTAGGGGACAGGAACACTGCTGTGAGGAGAGACTGAGCTGGGCCTGTTTAGCCTAGGGAAGGCTGAGTTGGGATCTCACCAGTGTGTACAAGTACCTTAAGGGAGGACGTCAAGACGACGGGGTCAGACTAGTTTCAGTGGTAGCCAGTGACAGGATGAGAGGCAACAGGCACAAGCTGAAACACTGGAAGGGCCATCTGGAAGGGCCATCTGAATATGAGGAAAAGACTTCTTGACTGCGAGGAGGTAATGCGTATAAATTCAAACGCAGGAAGTTCCACCTCCACGTGAGGAAGAACTTCTTTCCTGTGAGGGTGCCAGAGCCCTGGCACAGGCTGCCCAGAGAG
>JAWLRI010000344.1:4471117-4496136 GCA_034781795.1 Crypturellus tataupa | reverse complement strand
TGGGCCTGAAGCACTCAAAGTTTCATTTAAAATTGTCACCTTTAGTGAGGCTTTACTGGGAAATATTTTTTTTTTTTTTTTTTTTTTCTTTTTCACATACATAACCCACATTCAAATTGCAATACTCAGAGTACTATCATGTCCCTATTGGCAGCCACTAAAAAGTTTTAAATCTCACTGATCCCTTTACCCTGACTCAACGTTTGTTTCAAACTTTAAAAGGATTAAGTTGAACACTTATATCAAGTGAACACAAGAGATCTTTTATGTACTTGCTAAGAATCATTGCTATGTTTTTATGCAACACTGCTGAATACTAGCTTCACTCTGCCTCCTTCTGACCCACCATTTTTACCCTTCTGTCCCCAAATTCTTAATTTTTGTTCTCTAGCTAAGACTGTATTACACATCACTCAATATGAAGTTATTGGGGCCAACATCTCGTCGTGTCTGTCCACACGTTAACTGGCAGACACGGTCCAAGTAGCACATCTAAGTGTTTACAGTCGCTCCAGAAGACTCCAGTTTGTTTGGGGTTCATTTTAAAATTTATTTTTTTAAACTGGTCAAGTCTTTCATATCCTATTAAAAACCAAACCTTCGGGATGACTTGTGCCTCGTGTCCTCCTTCTCCCTGTGTCTCCGTTCTCGGTGCCGGTCGTCCTTCTCTCTGCTCGTTCTGTGGCGGTCGTAGCCTCTATCTCCGTAGTCCCTGTATCTGTATCGCTCTTCATCACTGGGAGAAAACAGGAAGATCATTGCAGGGTAGAAATACCAACGCAGTATAGAAGAAAATTTTTTGCCACACAAAGATAAACATCATGTTGCTGGGTTTATAAACACGATCCGCAATGTGTTAAAAGGAGATTAAGGCTTTCTACCTTGCACACTAGGCTGCTAGGATTTAATGTCCATTTGAGAGGGAACTGCTCTCTAAAAATCAAAGAAAGAAAGAATGTGACTTTTCGACTAGGTGTTATCAAGAAGTTAGCGGAAATCTGCGTGTGGCTGTGAATGAAGTGCAGTTCTACACACACTTAGCAATGTTTGCCATTCAGTGTACATATCCCTCACTTACCAGCTCGTCTTTTAGATCTTGCAGGATATATGGGGAAATTAAGTTAAATTTTTGGTACATTTGACCTATTTCCTTACATCAGCTTCAAGAAAAAAAAAAAGCCAGGCACAAAGAAACTGACAGTTAAATATACTCAAATGCTTTGGTCTTTTAAAAAAATTGCTTTTTCTGCAAAGCCAGTGCTGTCCTTATGTCCACTCCCCTCGGGCACTGCCCCAAGCCCTTCCTTGCCTCAAGGCTGGTAAGAAAACTAACTGCTGCAGTCTGTCCCTGAAGGCGAAGGGTTCACCCACAGGAGGACTGTCAGGCTTCTCCTGACGACAAGGGCAGTGGGACGAGCTTCGTGAAGTTCAGGAGGCAACAGCAGTATCTATATTTAGCCAGGACACCCCAATGCTGCATGAGCGCAGCATAAATATAATTACTGAGCTAAGAGAATTGTGCCCAGCTGGTGCAGCCAGGTGTCCTCTGCCCAGCACCGCTTGGTGAGCATGGCCTTACTACAGCTGCTATCGTGTTACAGCAAGTCTCAGCCTCCACAGGTGACACCTTCCCAAGCAGATTCCCCAGAAAGGCACAGGGAGACCAGGCCTTCTGAGGCAGGAACTGGGATGTGCAACATAGTACAGGGACTAAAAGGTCCTCTGTGCTTTCCACCTCTGCCAGCACTTCCTATAGCACAGGTCTCTTCCCGACGTCCCCGACAGTAGCGGGATCCATGTGGTTCCACTGAATGGGATCGTGCAGAGAGCACAGCTCAGCCCTAGAGACACTTCTCCTGCCCCCAGAAACTGGAATTTGTGGTGGAACAATTGATTTACCACAACCTGGATCGAGCGCCCACCTCCCCAGTGAGCCCAACCACATCAGTAACTAGTTACAGCTCTGCATGAAAGCAGAGGCAGGGGACGGCTAAGCAAAAGCTGCAGGCTGGCCAGGAGATTTTCATTATGTTATGAAGGAAGCTTCAAGAACTACAAACTGACAGTTTAAGATAATGCAGAAAAGCATCAAAGAAAGCTCAGAAAAACTGAGTTTTTCAACAACATTAAAAATTTCTATCAAAATACAGGAAAACTATAGCTACTACTACTAAGCTTGAAGCTATGGTCTCCCACTAAATAATACAACTAAGTGCACTGATCAGTGAATAGTCTGGTATAAAAGGTACATGAACTCTGAGTACAGATTTGGCGAGTAGGCTGATACAGTCCTTAGACTTCTGGGGACTTAACGGTTATAGCAAAAGGTAGAAACAATTAAAATACATTTTACTCACAATATCAAACATCGCTTCTGAAGACTAACATTTTGATGACCAGTTTCTCATTTAAGAAGTGACAATCTAAAGGTCTACTGCTGCCTGGAGTGCAAGGAGTCATCTGTGTCCTCTGGCCAAACAATCCCAAATGCAGTTCAATCCCTAAAAACTTCCCCTTCTTCCTCTTAGGTTGCTGTGACTGAGAATTCTGCCAAGCTACGCGAGTAATGAGACTCCACTTAGTTGCGATGCCCGACTCCTGACCTCTCTGTTCATAAACATGACCGTGCAAGTTCAACGGGGAATCACAGATCATGCGGGTTGGGGGTCACTGGGGGTAACCCCTGTCCAGCACAGGGTTCCCCTTGCTGGACCCAGGGCCCGTTACCTTGGCCTTCCCCTGGGAGCCCTGGAACAGAGCTCAGCACCTTCCTCACTGTAACCCCCCACCGGGAAGCTCCGAGGACAGATCCGTTAGATCCTTCACTGCCCTTCCCTGCTGAGCGAATAGAGCCACTTTGGCCGCCCTGCCCTGGACTCTCCACTTGTGCTGCAGCTCCGGAGCGCTGGGAGGTCAGTTCTGCCCTTCCCCGGGAAGCGCGTGCTGAGTCCTGGTCCTCTGCTGGCCATCTGCATCCCAAGCGCTTTCCTGCAAAGCTGCTTTCTAGCCAGTCGGACCCTTCCCCTCCGCTTCATCAACTTCTGCGTCCCGGGACTTCAGAAGTTTCTTGGAAAATTCCTGAGAAAGAGCCACACGACAGTACAGTACCACCACCACCCCAAAAAAAATTAAATTCAGAACTTGGCTGATAACTAATTGACTTGAAACTATAAAACCACAAGGGAGGACACGGTCCTTGCAGAAGAGATCACAGTCTCAAAAGAAAGGCACCCATTCACTGGAGCAGACTATGAGCTACAATGTGAAAATGAACAATTTCTTCTGAGGATGGTTGAGCAAAAATACAAAGAAAGTTCAAGGTTCATTTTAGTTATACTAGTAGATTAAAATTCCCATTTCCTTACAAATTTATAAAACACAATAGCACAAATATAGGCTCTTTACTTGCAGAAGGATTAGTAAAAGCATATAGAGCAATAATTTCTGCACAATAAAAAGCTAAAAATAATGCCATGTGTCACAATAGTGTTGCCTGAATTTAAACACGGGCCATTTAAGAAGTAATGCTCTGAGCAATCTTTAGAAGAGTTCACATTCTGTTCCTCATAGCTGGTTTCTTTTCAATGTCATGCAAAAAAAAAAAAAAAAAGAAAAAAAAAAACTTCCTTCAAACTTTTTTTTTTCATGAAATTGAAAATAAACCTTAATAATAATTACAGAAGAAAATAGAGGCATTATTGTGTCTGCATGGTCTGTCTCTCTTGAACCTCTCCCACCTTTGCTGTTACTCCCAAACCAACCCCTACTCGCCAAGGGCCTCCCCTCTTCCTCCATGGCCATGTGGCAGCAGCTTTGCTGCAGATGGAGGATAATTTAGTCCCATCACGAAGCCAGGGCTTCTCTTCCCCCTCATTTACAGACAGCTCTGGCAGCAGCACAGAGACCTCGCTGGGCCTGGAAGCTGTTACCATTCATTTCGAGCACCCTTGAATGACCAGGCTTCTTTCTGGCCCTCAGTCAAGCTGTCTGAGAACCAGATGTTGAGGCTGGTCTTGGGCTGGTAAAAGCTGACCTGGTAACGCAGAACATGCACTTGGGAGAGGCCATGGCCACAGGAACCTGGGCGGCCGCAAAAGAGGAAAAAAAATCAGCTTTCTTTCACCCAGTTTAGGTCTTTAAGCTCATGATTATCATGCAAAAAATCCAATTGATAATTCCAGTTCCGAGTATCCTCCTCCACAGTGTAAAATAATTAGTAAATACAATCAGCTTAATAGCTACCATGCATATCCTGCAAACTTGAAGCTGAACAGAAAGCAGTAAACAAAGCAGTCAAGGTTTGCTCCGAAATACTTTGCTCAAATCCTGAGCAAAGTAAATTCAGAAAGACCTGGCAAGCCCACAGATCTATGGAGTCACCGTGAGTTCAACATTAAATGCTTTGTACTTGTGCATCTCTCTTTTTTAAAGTAATTACAGAGTTGAAAAAACAATAGTACATCTGCCTTAAAAAAGGGTTCTTGACCTTAAAGTAATAATTGATAAGAGACGGGACAAATTATTATGCAGACAGTTTAGCCAATAACAATTTTAGCAGCCAATAATACATTAATTAAGGTTAAATGTTGCACCACAATGCTCTTAGCACTGAAACAGGAATTCATTTAATATTTCTATAGCTTTTTTTGGAACTATACTATTTCTAAAGACTTTTCTGAGGTCAAAGAGAGACAATTACCTCCCTTATACAGAAGGCTTAAACCACATGTTTAATCTGCATTAAAAGTTTAACCTGTGAAGCCCTACTGATCAGTTTGGGCATCTACTTTGATTTTTACACTTCTGTTTTATATTGACAAATTTAATCAGAGTTTCCAACAGAAAAGGGGGACAGGAAAAGCCACATGCCCCATCTCTTTGGAATACGCAGCAGCACGTTAGAATTTAACACTGAAGTGCATGACTGAACGGGGACATGCAGCTCTAAGCAGAGCACGGGAGAGCGCGGGCGCGTTCCACCAACCTGTTGAACACGCTCGGAGTCGGACTGTGATCTCGGTCCCTCTCCCTGTCCCTGGTTCGTTCTCGGTCGCGGTCTCTGTCTCGGTCGCGGTCCCGATCACGATCCCGAGATCGCTCCCTGTCGCGCTCCCTGTCCTTCTCTCTCCGTGCATAGTAGTCCCACTGCTTGCTGGTGTCCATGAGGCTGGACCACGAAGGCGCCGAACCTGCAAGGTGCGGAAAGGTGACTAAAGAAAGAAACGCGGGTATTAGAAAGAACAAAACCAGGGACCAGGTGAAAACTGCAATACTATTCATGCTTGCAAGCTCCTCCAGTGACATTCTCCAGTCTTTCATATAGAAGTTAATTATGAGCAGACTCTGCTTTTTTTTTTTCTTCCTCCATGATGCTAATAAAGACCTCTGCCTTTTTATCTCATTTAGATACTCATTATGAAGATATACAGAACCAGGATGCACACCAAAAGGAATGTCTAAATTCTTAGGAAAAATAATACACTGCACAAAGCTTTGCAGGAAGAAACTGATTTTGTGCAGTCAGATGATTTCGTTTTGGGGGAACAGAAACCCAAGCAGCAGCAAAACACAGAACAGCCTTTGAAACACAGTAGTTCTGGAAGCACGCTTCAGAAAAACAGGGAAAAGAATGCCTCCAACTTTATATTTAGATGTTAGTATTTTTGCATGTGTTTTGTCCTCTAAAATAGCTGCACTGAAAGCACAACATGTTAGTGACTCTCAGTGTGTTATGCACTAGATCATATTCTGCATTGTGCTTTGCCATACTGTTTTCATTACATAATGTCATTGTAACTATAGAAGTCTCTTTTATAAGCTCATTTTGGGGAGTAGAAATACCTTTCCCACTTACACATTTTGTCTTCAACCGAAAGAAGAAATGCATGAGGAAAAAGGCACAACACCCCAGTCCCTTTAAGGGAGCAGTGGGAGAGGACAAGGGACATGGGTCTCCACTGCACTCTGCCAACTGGGATGTCCTGAACAGTCACTAGTCTCAATGGCCCAATTCTGCCACCCCCTCCAGAAGGCCCTGGCTGCACCCCGGGGCAGCAGCATTTAACTGGAAGGAGCTCTCCCTAGTAGGCTAGGGCATAGGGACCAACTCCCAGCTCTGCCTCCATGCCCTGCTCTGTGTCAGGAGGACAGGGCAGCCCTGGGGGCCCTGCTGCTTCCTCAGATACAAACCCAGCAGGGAATTCACCCTCTCCTTGGCCGCGCAAGGAGGAATTAAAAGCCCTATCGCTGCAGGGACCGCTGAACGGAGCGGCCTCACACAGTGCTTGCTCAGTGCCCACGGAGCTCGAGGGAAGAGTGTCTGAGCAGACAGGGCAGCAGAAAGAGAACTGCATGGGTAGAGTGTGTCGCCACTGAAAAGCAGCATTTACACTACACTTTGCTTCTAACAAAATGCCTCCTGATGTTTCACATCAGGGCTACAGAGAAAATAAGGAGTTAACAGAAAAAATACCCTGACACAATAGTGTGCTGTTCATTATTCTGCCAAAAACTGAAACTCTTCTACGGAAAGCAGACAGAAATAGCAAAAAAAAAAAAAAAAAAAAAAAAAAAAAAAACAGCTGGACTTTAAAGGCTGCTAATTTCCTTGACTTGCCATTATGTCAACAACATACGTAGGGTCTGCAAAACTTGAATGCACTCACTGGCTGACTGAATATTCAGATCTAAATTGTGAACTTAACTTTACTTTAAACACATACTACAAAACCAATTATTTTTATTAATAGTTTCTAAGTTGAATTCTGGTCACTCCTCCACATCTGCAGTAATTCCCATCAGAGAGAAGTATGTCTTTCCCATCTCTATAGTCTGAAACAAACATTTACTTGTTACTCTAAAAGACCCAGTGATTTTTATACCTAGTTTTTCACCTGTAATTATTCTCACTTCACAAGGTAGTTTAATAAACTTGGTATTTCCTGTGTTTGCTAGGTGAAATGAAGCAATTTTTAGTATGTCTTCATGGGTTTTAGGATTCTAATAACCTTCGTACAAAGAAAGTGATTTCCAATATAAAGTAATGCCGATTTTATTTTTTAAATAGGAAGGGAGGAAACTTTCAAACAGTCAGTAGTGGTGGAGGCAAAAGCCCTGGTTTGTTTAGTTTTTTAAATGAAGCTGCATGCTGTCACAGTACATTGGCAAAGCACTAAAATATCTTCTTTTGTCTTGAAAAATACTTTCTCTGGAATTGTTTTTGTAATGCTAAATTTGCTGCATATTTTCTGGATACAAAGAACATTTAGAACACAGAATGAAGGAATACTTGAGGGAAAAGCAAATCAGCATACAACACAAGTTGTTTTTCGCAGATTCAAAGCAGTGCCATATATTGAAAGCTTCATAAAACTAAAATATTGTATGGCTAAGGAATTGTTGGATCACAAATGAACTAAAAAGTAAGTTCAAGAGGCTATTATTGAATGCACACAAAGGCAAAATTCATATTCCTGACGCTATAAATTAAGAATATTGCTTTTCTATGCAACATTCTCAATGGACTCGCCCTTGGAAAAATGCCTGAGAACGAGCAGAGATACCAAGGCAAGAGCTAGGCAATTTGAACAGGCAGAGGGAAGACTGCTGATTCTGGGCTGAGACTGGCATTTCTGCAGTGTGTTTGATGTGCTCGTCTTCCTCTGCAATTCTGACAGTCACTCAACATCCTGCCTGGCAGAGAGGATCAAGGGTTGGCAGTTGGTTCATACCATCTATAGCGGTGTTGGTCAACCCTAGCAATTCCTATTTGTAATTATCATCTGCATGCTGCTGCAGTACCAAGCCCTTGGTTTACCCACCGGGGAGCACTGGTGTAAAAAAGCAAGTTCACATGGGCCGGGATCACACAGTGAGATACGGGCTGTGGGGTCCAAGACACAGGCCAGGAAACAGCTTGTGCTCTAGCATGTGCTTGTGACAGCCATAAGCTAACTGTCCCTGCACCCTTACAGCCAGGCACAGTTTAGAAATGAGCAACTTGCCACAGATCTGGCATCTCCGCAGTGGCAAAAGCACCTTCAGTATTTGCCATGCAAAGCAAGGATGGGAGCAGGCTGGGAAGCTTTGAGAAGTCTGAAACAAGGTCTCTCTCTTGCTGCTTCACAATGGCAAAAATAGAAACCGAAAACAGAAGAAGGACCAATACTTTAAGCTTGTCTAAATGTTAAAATCTACTAACTCCAGAATATAATGCTATAATAATTTTGTACATCCTTTTATCCAGAAAAAAGTTCCTCTCCCAATTAGTTTAATCCAGCATTATTTTAATAGTGCCTCTTCAATCACCCCCCTACGCACAAGGTGCTGCTTCCTGTGCAAGCCTCTGCCTTGCCCATGCCCTACAGGTATCTGGTGACACCAGCTGCACAGTCTGCAGCAAGACCTCCCCTCACTGCTATCAAAACCCGTGGGGAGGAAGGGGTTATTTTTAGGAACATAAATTACAGAGTAAGATGCAACAGAGAAGATTGCTAGTAAGAACTAATGTTGACTTTAGTTGGGCTATTTTTCTACCTCTGTCAAAAGTACTTAATTATGTAAAAAGGTATTTCTGCTATTATCTCATAAACTCATCAAGAGTCTACTGTTACGCATGAGGACACTCATTAAAGAGATACAACATATTTAATATGTTTTACTCTCCTCAGCATATGAGATATGAAGGAAGGAGAGATCCAAGAAGGAAGGAAACACTCATCTCCTAAGCCATATAAGCAAAATCTCATGATTAAAATATCCAGATGTTCTAGCAAGACTGAAGAATCCTAGGCAACCTTTTAAAGTTGTTAATTCAAGTAAACCAAGGACGCCTGTTCTCTCAAACAGGGTCCAAAGGATCCGAACGCTACTAATGCCAGGTAGAGTTCAACACAAAAACGACTCTAATAAAATCAGGAAACAGACAAAAAAATGCCCAGACTAGACTAGTTGGTCTCTGCAGTACTCTGGTCTCCGCAAGCTAGATGGCACGAGTTAAAACATACGTTATATCTATTTAGTTTAGCCTTTTCTTTCTGCAGCAATTTAAATCAGCTCCAAAGCTCTTTCTTTAATGGACACCACATGCAAACAGTAAGAAACACAGCAAACAAGACAAACAATTTTATTGGGTGAAGGAAACCCCCATGCCCACCACTCCTCCCACACAACCTTGCTTTTCCTTTAGACAACCCTCTGCAAGGGTGGGGGCGAGGGAGGAAAAGGAAACCCTCTAATGGACTCAAGAGGTTCTAGAAACTGATAGTTCTAGTCTCCAAAGGGAAAAAGGACCCAAGTGAACCACAACCACCTGAGAAAGGACCTTTACAAGAGCGAGCATTATGTGCTACTCTTTAATTACCTCTTCTAGCTGACTTAACACCTACTGTTCACAGTCCCAGATCTCAGGGAACACGTCTACCCTGTCTCATTGCCAGTACATTAGAGGAAAGGAGAGGAGGAAACACCCTAAAATTCCTTAAGGTTTAGAAGAGGTTTGTATGTAAATATTCTAAATCATGCCTGACTTCTCTCCTAAAAAAATTCTGACTAATATTTATTATCTGCTATCTTAGAAATATGAAGAACAATTATCCTCTCAAAACCAGTCTCAATCCTGTACTGCATAGTCTCCTTATAACCATACACTGGTAAACATCAATTTTTAACCTGGCCTAAGAAAGTACAAATCCAATGCTGGCATAATCATGATAGCAACCATAATTTTGTATATGGATTTGACAGCAACATAAGTACATCACTAGATTCACATGTTAGGAGAGAGGAAAAAAGATGTTCCTGCTGCAAGTTGAAAGTACAACAAATAGAGATTCCGAAGTGAAAAACATCTTTAACTGGAGACTATGTACTTGATGCAATGCACCTTTCTTGCATGACACTGCATCCTTTCAGTGGTTGTTTGGGTATATTAGTTGCCCACCCCAGGTTTGCTTTTTTGCTGATGACTTCAGCTAGCATGTCTCATTTGTATCTGAAGAGGCACAGCAAAGCAGCTGCCTGCCCCCCCCCCCCCCCTGAGAATTACTTAAAATATACAAGAAGACTCCATGCATGAAAATAAACAGTTAAGTGATGAAGAATATTCTGATGTCAATGAAGTACCATTTGTTACTTCATAAACTGCACCAAAATTATGAAATAAGTTATTCAAAAATCTTATTTTGTGCATCTTCTTTAGAGACTTAGGAACATTTTGAGAGCCATTATGTGAACATTTGATCTATGCTGAACATCATTCATCTCAGAAGTGGACAACACTTGTACATCTGCTCCTTCTAGCAACTTGAGTCCAAATGAACCAGGAGCAGGAGACAAAAAATCAGCCGGGAGAAGAGGCACAGGGCTGCAGGAGCCCTAAGCAGAGCTCTGGGCTGGTGAAACAGGTGTTTCCTGTGCCCCTTTAGCAAGTCAGAAGGCACCTGACATTCTAACCCTGTTATCTCTGACTCAAGCAGCAGAGCTGCATGCAAGGCAACTGGCTGCTGCACGCTGTCCACGTCCTTTCGATTCCGCTTAAACACAACTGCTTTTCAGGTCACTATTGTTATCAAACTACACGATGACATTTTACAGCTGCACATTTTGCCCATAACATTAACAAAAGAAACTTGTTACTTCTGTAAGAAGCTAGACACACAAAGTAGTGGTATTTACCAGCAGCTGTTAAATTCTTTACCAACAACTGTGAAGAATAGCAGGTATCCGGTCACAGCGGCAGACAACAAACTTTCATGATAAATTGCTGGAAAGTCCTGTTTAGATCCTCAGCTAAAATTCTTGTAAGTATTTCAAGCAACTTGACAGAGCACTAATAAAAGTTTTCCAAGCCAGTAAATTCACTCACCACTGCCATATGAAAATGCACGAACAGAGCGACCATCGTAGCCAGAGGAATGTCCACTGTTGTAAAGAAAGTGCAGGTAAAACTCAGTGTCACCATTAAGGCTTTTAAACAGACCCATACCTTCTATTTGACTTATCAGAATTTTTCTTACCATAGTCTCACCATTTAGTCTCACCATAGACTAAAAATAAATCTGCTTGGATAGTCTCTTAAACCCTCCATTTTGAGCTTTGCTAATTAAGAAAGAAATCTCTGAAAACAACGGTGTTGACTTCATACTTAAATACAGAGGTGCTCTCTCAACATTTCTTAAAATTTACAGCAAATAATATCTATATTTTCAAAACAATACTAAAATGTAAACTATGTTATTGTATTTTTCACAGATCTTCTATTTCAAATGTTGCTTATTTCACAGGAGGTTTCTGCATCGCCTGAACTTTATCTCCAGTTGCTTGGAAATGCATATATTTGTGAATGAAACTATTCTGAATCCTTCTGTTTAAAAGTAGGTATGTGTGCATATCTGAGAACTTCAAATGTTCTATAAATACACTATAAAATTAGCTACACATTTTCTAGACTGACTCCTTTCAATGGTAGCCAACTCAAGTAGGTATAAAAGAGAAAGGTTAAAATGGATGATATGAGCACAGGACATAACTCAAATACATATAATTCTTCGATGAGTTTTATGACTTCCTACGTAACTTGAATGCATTACCTTTCCCCTTTTCAACTTAAGTATTGTTTTTCCTCTTGAAGGCAGCCATTACATTAAAAAGGTACATTACGTTTAATAAGCTTTGGATTAGTTTAGTTTAAACATAACAACAGGCTAATGAAGGGCCAGTGCAATATGTCAGCAGTTAAAAATATATAACAGAAATGTAGTCCAAGAATCTACAATAAACTTGACAAAATTTTTTCACACCATATTTTAGAGAAGCAAGTACAGTGATGGATGCTTAAGTGTAAGAAGCAATGGCCATTCGCAGCAACTGTCATTATGTGATAATAAAATAACTTTCATACACATCAAATGCATCTACCTCATTGTTTTCTGAATTAGATCAGAGAAGGATTTTCTCAGAGATCTAGAACCATCATCCTGTAGATGTATGTTAACAGAATTTGTAATATCGAAGGAAGAGATATGTACAACTTCCTCCAGTGATGTTGGAAGGACTGGCAAGAGGCTTCTGCCTTCTAATGTGAGCTGGTTGCTCTTATTTTGAACTAAGGCAAAATAGAAATAATTTTCAAGGGCTGCTGGTCACCGGGTATTGAAAGAAAAAGAAATACAAACTTGGATTCTGCAAACTCTTGTATTTTCTGGAGCCTATGAAGACTTGGGTCTGTGGCCAACATGTTTGTTTACTACATGTTTACTTTATTTTTATACAAATACATTATCTGTATGAAAGGATGTTTTAGTTGACAACTACAAGATTCACTCATATAAATCTTCATACACTAAGCAACATTTTAATAATCTTCATCTGAACTTTGTTCTTAAGTCTTGGCATTGATACAGTGTCATCACTCAATAAAACTAGTAAGTAAGGAAAAGTAATCTCAAAAGAATATTAAGTACAAAATATATTTGAGACCAGCAGCACTTGGGGAAATTATTGTAAAATTCTGTAGCCATCTCCTCAAGCTTCAAATAAAATGCATAAAATACTGGGTAGGATAAGAATGCTTACTAATACTGATTTTATTTCCATTACAGAGTACTGATATTGCTTTTGTAAGACTTCAAAACAAACAATTACCTTTCTATTGTGGGTATGAGGGAAGGTGGGGGACCACCAGGTGGGGGTGGGAAGCCTGTAATAATTAATCAGGAAGAAGAGAGAGAGAGAGAGAGAGAGAGAGAGAGAGAGAGAAAGAAAGAAAGAAAAAAAAACACTATGTAAAAACAGGCTAGGTAGACATACAAAGACAAACATAATCCATGTTATTTTCTGTGCTTCAAATCAAATAAATTACCATTCTTAAAATATGCAGGAATTTTAGAAGCATAGGAAAAGTCTTGAGTAGCTACTGATACCGTTCTGCAAAATGGAAGCTCACACCTTCAAAAGACCTGTCAGGTAATTCCAGTGCGCATTCATTGTTTTTCTGTCTTTCATGAAAATAACTGTACCTATGCCTACATATATCCTTTTGTATTTATGAACTTTTATCTGAATATATCTAAAAGGAATTTATTAATTTGCACAACAATTTAATTTAATTTTAATTAACCAAATGTAAAAAAAGAAAAAAAAAATAGTTAAGTTTACCTGGTGGTGGCACTGTTATTGGTATACCTAAAAAGACAACAAATAATATATTAGTCATAGTAAATAATTTTTGCTTATTATCTATAGTTCTAAAAGTATTAAGTTATTGCAACATGTACAACCAAGAAAAATAACTTATTTTTTATTTTTTGTGTCGTCAGATTAGGAACTCACAGTATTCCCACTGTTAAGGTGCTTTGAAAGCCCTATGGTATCTAAAGTATTTTTTTGGGAAATTCCAGCTCTTCAGAATCTTATTTCATTAGAAATAAAAATGACAACAAAATGATTCCAGTTCTCCAGAGTAGATGTAAATCCCCAAAATGTTAAGCATCTAGAAGGAAAATAACATACTAGAGAATATATCTGGTCAATCTTAAATGCCATTACTAGGTGAAAGGAAATATAATTGGCCTCTGACCTTTTAATGTTTAGTACAGGAAATACTAGGTCCACATGGACAAAATAATTATGTCAACAAAAAGCATGACAGACTTTGCCCTAAATGCTACACCATACTGCAATTAATCATTCAATTGCTATTTGAAGATAAAGATAAATAAATCAGAACTCTGTTCTCTTGAGAATACCAAAAAGAGAGCATCCCTTACTATGCAAACATTCAAAATTCATTCTCACTGTTGGCTTTCTTCCTTGCTCATTTTTTTAAGCAGAAAAAGAAATTTCACTTACAGGGCAATGGGTTTTGTCACTTATGGTAAACCTCCCACAAATTCCCCCTCAGCTACCATTACTGTAACATATTTAGGTATTTTATAAGTGGATTTTGAACTGAAATTCACTGAAACCAACAGAAACCTCTCCAAGGGGCTCTGGCCCAGGTTTAAGACCAAGATACACTTTAGTGGCATCTAGGCATCTGAAGAGCTTGACCACTGCACAGCTTACCCATCTCAAAACATCGATCATGAAAACTTTCCATTTCTTCAACAGAAACAAAGGGAAAGATGTTTCAGGAAGAGAGTCCAGAGGCACGAAGCCCAAATAATCAAATACATAAAATTCAGCCTTTTAATGCTGAAAAGGTGCAATTCTTCCATTAAGCTAAGGAGACCTATGGTAAATTACCTCACCTGAAAGCCAAGAGAGTTTTCCATTGCATAATAATGTCCATTTAAGTGTTGAAACATTAGGCATGCATCTTAAAAACTACAGTTTTAGAATCCATGAAAATCATATCCCATACTCTGTACAAGAAAGTTAAAGACTATGCTTCCCAAGAGTACCTGGGAACCAAAAACAGCAGCCCCACTAGACCAAAAAAAAAAAAAAAAAAAAAAAAAAAAAAAAAAAAAAAGAAGAAGATATTACAGCAACTCAAAGTCTTCCCTTCCCTCCAATCTTTCCTTGTTCTAAAGTTCATGATCTTCTTATGATCTTAATGTCTTCTCTTAGAAATAACTTGCCTCTTGCTCTGCCTCCATATCAACAGGCACTCCGCTTTGCAGATAAAGGTTTAATTTCCTTTCACAGATGGATTAGCTGTTATGAATCTAACTAGAGGCTTATTAACCCAGTGTACAAAAAACAACCTGAAGTATGAAATCATCAGCCAATTGGTTCTGAGTGAGAGGAAAACAAAATGAAACATTGCTTCATTTCTTGCAGTGTATGCATTAAACCTGAATATCAACTCAAGGAGCTGATTTAGTGCGGATTAAGTCCCTGTGACACATTGCAGTGCCACAAAGATGCACCCAGCCTAAACCGAAACACTCTGACGTGCGTTACCAAAAGCAATCCAAATAGCAGCAGTGCAGTGTTTCACTGTGGCTCATTTACACTCTGCAAAATATGCTCCAAGTTGCTCTCAGGACACGGTACACTATCCTACTGAACTCAAGTCTGGTCAGTATTTACCAAGTATCAAGCAGCTTTTATTAAAGGGAAGCAAAGCCAAATGTGCTGTCCTTGTGAGCACGGAGTCAAACACAAGTTGCTGCAGTTTTACAACACACCAGAAGTTAGCTGGACTGTGCGATAGCCCACGGCAGTGCAACATAACTCAACTCGATGTAAAAGTTTACTCTGTCACAGGCTAAGCTGAGTCAAATTATCTCTCATTTATCATGAGCTAAAAAGTATACACTTAAGCCTGCTGAGCCTCAGCAGATGTGTGGATGTACAATCACTTGCTAGCTTGGTAAAATGTCTAAGTAGTTAAAACTTCCCAAGAATCTGCAACAGAAGTTTAATGCTTCAGAATATCTTTAAGTATCACAAATACATGTCACATTTAAACTATGTTCTTACACCAAAATAAATGACATGACCTTCAAGGTCTGTAGGGAAGGAAAGATAATAATGATAAAAAAAAGCACCCATATTGTTCAGACTTACATCATTCCAGCATAGGAAAAAAAAAAAAACAAACAAACAACAAAATATTTTTACTATAGCTAATTACAGTGATTTCCTAGTAGCATTTCAGAGCTTTCAGTGTTTGGCCCTTTGAATAATTCCAGAACTCATTCCTCAGAAAAGATCTGAATCACAAGAGTGAATGAATTCAGAACAGGAGACCTAACTTCAAAGCAGGATCCTTTTTCAAAGGGACTTTTGGAGGATGTTTTATATTTGGAATACTTAAATTTTTTGGCAAGTGGTCCCAGTTTAATATTGGGTAAGAGTGAGTTTTTTTCCTCCCCCTCCAATGAACCTAGGAGGGATGGCAGATTCTATTTTAGGAACAGCTTTGAAGATAAAGAGCTGGCAACAGCACAATTAAAACACAGGCCTGAAGAAACCAAATCCACAGCTCTTCATCATTATTTTCAAATCTACGTGAAGCACGGAAGGATGTTGAAGGAGACTTTCTGGACAAGTGTATGTCATAAACCTGTCCGCAAATCAAGAGGCTAAAGGCAAACCTGCTTGCTGGATCTGTAACACACGTGCGTTTCCTTTTCCACCTTTAAGCCTGACAGGTGAGGGGTTTCATAGGAGCCCCACAACACACCTAAATTGCAGTGCTGCACTAACTGTGCCTGTGGGAGGGGAAATCCTGTCAGGCTTTCACAATATATAGCTCTCTAACACAATGGTAGCATATTCTCTCTATAGATACTCTGTTTTTACCTTTATGCACATAAGAGTCGAATAAAGCACAAAATTATTTATTTTTTAAACTTCTTCCTCTCTTTGCCAGGCTGCACCACTTTGTGTGTGATGGTCACTGATGAAACTCAGAACTTGCACCAGTCAGCAGGAGGAAATAGTTTTAAAATCAGCAGCAATTGCAGAAAATAACTTCTTCCATGAGACGATTTAAACCCTGTAAAGGCCCACCCAAAGCCACTGCACAAAAAGAACAACATTGCCTCCTTGTCTGTACATTAGAGTATTAACAGGCACTTCAAAAAGATTCCCTATGCAAACATAAAAGATTTCAGAATGCAATGAGCAAGAGGAAAAAATGAGGAAAGGGTCTCCACCTTACATTAGTCTCTTACATAACTATCTTTTATTTCCCTACTCTGACTGTACAAGATTTCTGCACCTGTTTCCAGTTCTCACTAACCATTCTATTTCATTCCTTCACTGCTCCTTTTGGGCCATCATCTTTAAGATGACAACATGCAGCTAAACTGCACCATTCATGCTTGTGCCGAAGACGGGCAAATTCCAAAGCAGACGGAACAACGAGAACAGGTCTCCAAGAGCTCTGATTCCTCCGAGCTCCATAGGTACAAGATGCCGTATAAAATAGCAGGTGCTAAACAAGATCTAACTGAATGGCTGCAGCGGAAGTGCAATTCTTAGCAGATATTTGAGAATTTACACCATTCCGAGGGCAGGGTGGAAGTAAAGCACAAATTCATAGTTTACCAACTTTCTTAGTGCAAACTTTGGAATAATTCATTAACAGGTATCTCTCATCAGCATTAAAGACAGCTGAAGCACAAAAAGCTGCTTCTCACTTCATCTCACTTCTCACTAGATCACAAGATCTAACATTTAGTCTTCATGTAATTATTGGCTACTTTTGACTGTTCTCACTGAGAAAGTAAGGACAGAAATTTCTGTTTCTGCCCTCCAGATCTACATACAGAAAGACTAGAACAAAAAATTCTGAAATTTTACCCACAGTTAAACATGCAAGGAATATATTTCTTGAATTTACAATCATCATGGACCACTTATTTCCCATACTCTACATAATGTAGGACATTTACCTGGTGGGGGGATCAGAGGTGGAGCAGTACTGACAGTTGGAGGGGGTGGGAGGAAAGGAGGTGGTGGAAGGTGGGTAGGTGGAGCTCCTGGAGGGAAAAATGGAGGTGGCTTGGTAAAATTGTCTACTTCAGGATTAGATCGTTCTGAAAGAACCTGTAAAATATCAAACTATAGTTACAATTGCTATGTAAAAAGGGTAGAACATAGGCTTCCTCTCTTTCCAGTTACTATATCAGGAAAGCATTACTTATGCACCTCAAGAGCCATATTCAGACAGTATAGATTACACCTACAGCCCTATGTTCAGTGTCCCCTACGCCCTAGGCACCCTTAAGGGCCCAGGAACAGCTAGTAGGAACAATTAATCCAAGATTTTTATAGAGAATAGAGGTCATCTAAATATGGACTAAAACATCATCTTAGTTTTATTATTTTTCAAAAGAAATGTAAAAAAAAAAATCAGTGAAAATGCATGAAAAACTGAAGAGATTGCAGTGCTTTAATACTTTGATCACTTGAATTACTTGAATCAGTCACACTATGAGAAGATTAGTTGAGAGGGGAGAGGAAGGAAACAAAATCCACAACCAAACAGCCCTCATTACAGTGTTTTAAATACAAAAGCTACAATCTTTTACTACCTTCATGGCTTAACTTTAACACAAGTTGGCATGGAAATGCAGGTAGAACACCAAATAATTGTGATTCTTTTCTATAGATATGTCAAGAAAGAAAAATGGTATTCAACCTTAATGAGTAGGTTTTTCTAATAATAACGCAAGACCATAAAGACAGAAGTCATAAAGACTAGTTTTACAATTTATGGAAAAGTAATGCAACTTCATAAAAAATGTACTATCAATCAGCTATAACAATTATTTATTTCTTCAATATTTATTTTTTTAAAAACTGCCTTCTTAAACTGCAAGCGAAAACACTTTGGTTTTCAGTCTTAGTGTCCAGCTAAGTGATGAAAGGACACTCAGTTTAAGCATCAATCTTGTCTAACAGAGCCAATACTGTCTCTTAGGCTGTCAGCCTGTAATATTTTGCTTCAGTAAGTGCACCAAAATATGTATCTTTTAAAAATATATTGACTATTCCATCTTAATTGTCACAACTTTCTTCCTGAAATTAGATTTCTGTATTTCTCATTCATACACATTACAGTGTTTTAGTCAGAAGTTAAGGTGAAAAGAAAAAAAAGCCTATTAGTCAAAGACAGTGTGTAAATCTGCAATATAAAACCTGTATGTTGCTGTTTTCATTAGCACGCCGACGTCCTTCCACCCTGCTGATAGTGATGGTCTGTCCAATGACATCTATCGTGCCAGATAATCGCCTGTAACACAGAACAAACCAGAATCAGTAACTAGCAGCACTGAAAGAAACCCTCTTGTGGCAGGGAGTAACCTAAGTGTATAAGCTCTTTCTCCTGCATGAAGATGAAAACCACAAACTTTCTGAAGAACATTAAATGTGATAAATGTCCTGAAATACGCCAAGGGTGTAGAAGCAGCAGTAAAGACTTCCACGTGATGAAAAGTGACTGTCTTCATGTTCTGCTTCCATTCCTTTAAAGGAAATAAATCTGCATTTTTTGAAACTGATGAAAGCAAAACAGAAGGAACAAAGATTAATATATTCTTACTAAAGGGTATCGGTAAATAGAACTTCCACAAAATATAAACAGTGAAACATTTATCCTTGTGGCTTTATGTGCTGTCGTAATGACTTTTCCTGTTTTGTTCTCCACTGCTAATGGTTATTAACACTATCTGCCTGTTTTAGGTAAGGCTAAAAAATTAGCTGGTATTCAGGGACGTGACAACAATTTCAAGAGCTCTTTCTCAAATGGTAACAGGCAAATTTATTATTTCTCTTCTAGAAAAAGTTAAATTGATTCTGAGTCACCTGCATCAGTAAGACAAAAGTACAAGGACTGACCAATTTGGCTGATGAAAGAGGGATTTCCTAAGAAAACAACCTGTTTTCCACTGTGAAAAAAAAAAGTTGCAGTCCTATATAAATATAAATACATAAATAAATGCATTTTAAAAATCTGTCCAATACTATAAATTCTTCAGTATTTATCTTTTTCCCATTTTTATATTTTTTTAATTGTATACATATGGGGCTTCCTCTTTTCCTGAGTTGAGGAAACAAGCTGTAGGTGTTTTTTTTTTTTTTTTGAGGTCTCCATAGCAAAGAACTAATTAAAGCAAAGTTTCATAATGAACTTTGGATAATCTCGTTACTGTCCTCAGCAGTAGTTCAGACACCTTTTCTCTGCCTTCACTCCGCAGTATGTGGAGACAGATTGCTAACCCCTGTCACACTGATTTTAGTATCCTTGTTCGTAGAGCCAAACAAAGCCAAAACAAAAAGCAATTAATCTTAATTAATCTTAGGAAAACAAACAAACAAACAACATTAATTTACTTCTAACATAACAAAATAGAGGAAACGGAGAGAGAGGAAAAAAAAAAAAGCTATTTTATTCCTGTAAAAAGATGGAATTACCCTTGGCATGCTGAACAATTTCTAGCACTAATAGTTGCAGAGGGCTAAATTTTTCCAATTTCAATTGTTTTACTCTAAATAATTTTTAAATTTCCTAGTCACAATGCAGATAACAATATACTCATTTCTATGTATACATATTCCTAACTATTGTCACATTTTGCTGTCAGACAACCAGTCCTTAGTGATATTTCAACTTGCCTACACAAATTCCCTGTAACTGCATACGGAGGGTTTGTGGAATTTATTTAATTACTAAAATTACAAAAACTATGCTACAGAATAATTTAAATAGGCAAAATGTTGAAAACAGGCTTTTCTTTACCTATTCATAGAATAACTTTGATTACTTTCACCACAACTTTAACACTGCCCGCCTATATATTTATATATTTTTTTTCTAGTATTCTGTTCTACTACCCTGTTCTAAGGCGCTCTCAGAAGCTCTAACACAAAATGTAATGCTCTGGTAATGCAAGGAAGGATAAGTTTCATGGAGGACTGTTATTTTTATTTCAGAGAGTCTATCCACATTTTTGGTCATACATTCTAAAATAAAAATTACTTTTAGTAATTTGTACTACAAATATTAATTTGTAATAAGAAAAAGGTGAGATTTTCTATGGACATGTTAAAAAAAACAAACAAACATAGTAAGGTTGAAGTGATGACAGTAGTCCCATACCATTAGGGATGCCATCAAACATGTCAAAAGGCTCCACGCTATGATTTAATTTTCCTTTTCAGATCACAGGTCCTTGTTCCCACTTTCTGGCCCAGAGCAAGCTCTGCCTTGTCCTTATTATACATTTAAAAAGTGGTAATGCTGCAGAAACAAACTCAAGAATTGTTGGCCGTCTCTTTTTGCCCTTCTTTACTTGTGGGCAAAAAAAATGGCAGTGAAGTACCATAATGTTTTTCTTAATAGATAATGATAACAGTCAGTACCAAAAAGGATAATGAAGGAATCAAACCAAGACAATTGAATACAAGAAACGTACAGTACTTTACTAGCAATTATTAAAACACAAATAAATAAAACTAAAAGCCTAAGGAATAAAAAAGAAACCAGTATTGGTATAAAAAGCAAACATGACAGGAAATCTGTGAATGTGAATCATCAGATTCAAGACTCTTGCCTTGCTAGATGACTCTATCTGGAGGTCCATATAACTTTATTTAATTCATTCTGATTTGAAGGCAAGCTATTCAGAAAAGCATAATCTAGATTTTATATTTTCAGTGATACAGTTCACAATACTTGCAGCCCATGTTGCAGTTAAAGGGTAAATAAACCACCTAAGAATATATTGAAAATAAAACAGGATTCCAAGTGCCAGAGCAGCATATGATGTCACAAGGATATGAACGACATCTATTAAAATGAAAATCTGGTATTTGTGATACTATAGAATTACAATTTGAAGACAGAATCAGAAGTATAGGGAACTATTTTTCTTTGCAGACCAAAACCAAATCAATAGAGTTATAACTCTATTATTCTGATACAGATGAAAAAATCTGCCTGCTTTAAGACCCACAATTTCTGAAAGAGGTTAAAAAGTAGGATTCATTTAGGTCAACTGCATGGGAAATGGATGTATAAAATTACCTTACTAACAGATCAGAAAAAACAGTTACTAGTGTTGTACTAGTAAAGGAAATAGTGGAGAAAAGCAGTAACATTTACCAATAATAAAAAGAAAGGAGGACTATGGAAAGTGTTGAAGAAATTTCTCAAGAGAAATCCAAGGGAAAGAAAACAGACCTCTAGTTTTCAGAAGAGGAATTCACAAATTTTTGTTCTTGGTGGACTACCAAGTACAGTAATACAAAGAGCATGGAGAGTAGCTGGCAGTTGGGACCAGCCCCAAGTTCTGCCAGACTAATAGCTCTGATCTCACTTGCTTAAATACCTCAATTCCAAGGCAGCCTGAAAAAAAACTCAGCAAACATTAGAATCTCAAGAACCAATTAGATTTCCCAGACATGACAACCTGTCTAACATCCTATCCTAAAAATCTGGACCTACGGAATCTAACAGTCCAAGTCCAGAAAAAAATACCTTTATAAATAATTAGAGTAGCAGTATCTCAGCTACTGTTGTGAACAGATGCCAAAGATTCAATTCCTTCAATGAGGGATGAGTCCAAGAATTTGCAGTCATATCTCAAAGTCAAATTCTCTTTTTCCCTGAGAATGCAATAAGGATTTCGCTACATCCTCTGACAGAAGAATTTGAGAGTGAAAGAGAGAAAAGCGTATGTTCTCATGCAAATGGGGCACCAGGTGACATCTCTGTCAAAAACATAACCTTCACTAAAGCAAAAGAGAAGCATCTAATTGTCCAATACTCACAGTATTCAAAAGTTTGGCAGATTTATAGATTTTATTTGATATCTTGGATTGCAATTATGTCATAGCAAGTTAGTGCATGGGGAGATTTCAGTCAAATTCAAGACCATCTCTATCACACACACACAAGCACCACCAAATTATTTTGTCTGGGTGCTGTCTGCAAGAGAAAGAGAGGGCTTGGATTGTCCCTTACACACTGAGGGCACCTGGAATACAGACGTGTTCCCAGCAGATACCCCCACACACCCCACACATGTGGGACGCACGCAAAGCCAAAGTGAATTCACAGAGAACAGTGCCTGAAAGCTGCATTCCAGCAACAACTAGGGAATGACTTAGCTCTAGCTACAGCAGGGTCATTTGTAAGCTGTTCTATCCTCTGTGCAGATGTATTGCATATGGCAAGCTGAACTTACCTAGGCTCTGCAGAGCAAAGAGGGGAAAAATGACATTCCAAATTCACAGCTACAGAAATCACCGACCTTCGCTTCAAGAAACAGTGTGAACGATGAACTGTGTTTTTTGAAAATTTCTCAAATTTTATAAGAAGCCTATCTATCAGATGACACATTTATCACTAGTCTACAGAATTAAGAATTATAGAATTATAATATTCTTTAGAATTCTCTATTACAAAGTTCCTGTATTCCTACTTCACTTGCTTTTGTATCTTTATGCTCTATCATCCTCATATTGAGGACATCAGTTTTCCTGAGGTCACATACATCTTACTGATGGATACATTTAAGAATAAATCTATACAGAAAATCAGATTTGATATGGAACAGACTTTTCTTCAAAATGATTTAAGATCGATCTGAATTTGCTTCATGAACAATAATTATGTTCCTATCATCTAAACTAAAGCCTTCTAATGACTAGTATACTTGCTAAACCTCTAAGAACTTATTCCGGAAAATTTCAACTGGCAGGATTTCATATGGAAGCATCTACTGTGCTCAAAAGTATAAAATTTTAATGTTTGCTTTCAAGCAAAAAAGCAAAAGTCACTATCTGTTCTCAGACTTCCAATTAAAGAGAAATATGTGCTACAATATCTATTCAGTGCCAGGGAAAGAGAGGGCTTGAGCTGTCCCTTAAACACTGAGGGCACCTGGGATACAGATGCGTTCCCAGTGGATACCCTCCCAGACACCACATGTGTGGGATGCACGCAAATCTGCAATCATCTAGGAAGTGATGCAGCAGCTCTGACTAACAAATGAGGAATTAAAATGCTAAATTAGGATCCTCCCCCTTTTTTTTTTCTTCCTCCTTACCTTAATTTAAATGATTCGCCTCTCCCAAATCGCTCCTGCCACTTTCTGGTGCCTGAACTGGCTTTTCTGGAGGCAGTGCTTGACTGTGACTGAGAAGATGCTCTGTTTCAGGTGAGATAAATTGTCTAGGTCTTTTGTTTCTTGTGTCTCCATCTTTTCTGCTCTTTGAGTTCCTCTTGTCTGCATTCCCAACTCCTCACCAAACCCCACACCAATGACACTGTACCCAACTGCACCCAAATATATCAACTACTGCTAGAAGCTGAGGGAAGTTTCACAGCTACATTAGAAATAGCAAATGCCTCACAGTGTAGAAGTAGTTGTTTTAAATCTTTAGAGCATTGGACTGCTGAAATTTCTACCTAGCTAAGATGATCTGTTTAGATAAAGAAGCAAAAGATACTGTCCTACAAAAATACTAATTGCTTACAAAGAAATTTTTTCCATATAGAAAAAACACTAGCATCATTCTGGAGATGTCATTTAAGCAGAAGCATGTCACGCACACAGCTGAGAATTATTTCTGAAATAAGCTTAGCCTTCTCAAAGCACGTTTTTCTTGTAGAGTCTCTTCTCAGAGCTCAGTGAAAATATTTTTCCTCTTTACACAAGAACTTATGTCAAACTCATGCAAGCAAAAGAGCACATACTAAATATGGAGAGAAGTCAGCTTTGCTATTGTAACAACCTGTAATTACAATACTCACCTAAATCTATGGAAAATAGTCTATAATAACCACAAAACACTCAAAGTGGTACAACTGGATATGTACTGAGCTTTTTCCTCTTTATCTATGAAATAAAACAAATTCATTTACTAGTCTCCCTTTCCTTCAGAGAGCAAAAGTTCAACAGCTCCAAAGGTGAGAAGGAACAAATCTCAAGTTTCTCATGAAAATCCTCCAATTAACAACCTTTATACTTCACGTTTATAGAAGTCAAATGATGGACACTTATACCTAAGATTGTTAACTTCATGTAAGGGAGAAAAAAGCAGCAGGCAAAGAGGAGATATGGTAAGAAATACAACCTTATTCTCACTACCTAAACAAATCTATATATAAACCTATGAAATGCATTTTTCCCCATAACTTTAAGCTGTTACTTTCTAAAATATTTCAACAAATCTCTAATAATAAAATATAAGTAGAACTGAAATTCTATAACAAGATCTGTTCCAAATATAAATTTTGAATCATTACCCTGTGAACAGTATCTTGTTTTAGAGAACTCTGCTACCAGAATGAAACAAACCAGAAGCAATTCAGAAAACAAAAACAAAAAATAGAGGATTGGAAAAAAAATTTGAAGATTTATACTATTTCTTAAAAAAACAAAAACCAGCAAGCAGACCTTTAATCTACTAAAAGCAGAGCAGCTCAGAAAGATAGCTGATAACTTCTTTCTGATAGCTCAGAAAGGTCATCATTGGAGCTGCTGGAGAGAGTCCAGCGCAGGGCCACGAGGATGATCAGGGGCCTGGAACATCTGCCCTGTGAGGAGAGG
>JAWLRI010000344.1:4459153-4471017 GCA_034781795.1 Crypturellus tataupa | reverse complement strand
TCTTCAAGACCCGTTTGGATGCAGCCCTGTGCCACGTGCTCTAGGTGGCCCTGCGTGTGCAGGGGGGTTGGACTAGAGGATCTCTAGGGGTCCCTTCCAACCTTAGGCATTCTATGATTCTATGAGAAATTATCTAGTAGTATCAGAAAAGAAAAAAAAAAACAAGCAGAAGTGTGATGCAAGATGTCTTTTTTCCACCACCAACAGAAACGTTATCTGGCTATTGAACAGACTCTGAGAGGAGGCAGTAAACGAACATGAGGTGCCTGCGAGTTGCTTGAGATAATTTCGGGTGAAGCACACACAAAAAACAAATCACAGATATTAATCTTAAACTGTTGATAATGAAAGCAGGTACCCTTGCCACCATCTATAACAATAAAATCTCTTTAGAGTTTCACAAAAATAGAACTCCTCAGCACAATCACTTGGTTAACTAAAACAAAGCAGAAGCACAGACTTACTGCAAGCCAAGAGTAAGCAATATAAATCTATCTATATCTATTTATATATAAAGCAAAATATTCAAATGTGAAAAAGTAAAAGCTACCTTACTGGAAAGAGACTAGCTGCCAGGAATCCATCTGATTTTTTGTTGTTGTAGCCATCTGATTCAGTTTTATTTAGTGGATTCGGCGTGTTAAACAATGCACACGCCTACAGAGGGGGATGCACCAGCTATAGACACTTTGTTGGCCAATCTAATTCTATACAGGTAACATCGTTCTGTAAAACCAGTACCTGCAGTTTTATATCTGCCTTGTTACTTGATATTGTTGCTTATTGCCTTCTTTCCACTTTTTTTTTTTGAAGAAGCAAAAAGTGAGCACAGCATTCATCTGTAAAGGTGACGGAAGACTAATAATTATTAGGATCACTCTTCCTCTCAGTTCCACTTATTAGGAAAGAGAATTTGTGCTTTCCTATAGAAATAAAGAACTTCAATACATAGAGACAACAATAAAAAAAGACTTTTGGTCTTAAGTTACAACTAACTGACCTGTTTGTTGGAATTCCTGATTTGAATAAGGCAGGAGGGGATGTGAAATCAGCTTTGGTTGACTGTACTGCCAATTCTTTCTCCAAATTTCCAGTTCTGCCCTGCTGTACCTTCAAAATAATGTTTTATCATTAGTTTTACCTCAGAAGTATTCTAAGCCCAACACTCAAAATAGCACATTGCCAACACAAAAGACAGAAAGTCCCAGTTTAATCAGAGTAAAAAAAAAAAAAAAAAAAAAAATAAGTCTCACTTGCACAGTTAATAGAATCCTCTATTTTCTAATGGCATGTTACTTAAATATATTTATACATACAACTTAAAAAATTGTTTAAATTTATATAAGAAGCAATATATCAGAGCAATTTACTGAAGAAGATTGGACACTCTTATTAAACAGTAATATTTACTTTCAAAGCATTTGATTTGGACATTGAACAACAGTACTAATTTGTTTCTCTTCTAGAATCTCCTGTTTGTACAAAATAACAGTTTAATTTTAAAAGCAGCAAAATTATTTAAAAAAAAAAATCAAAATCTAAGCCAAAGAAAGGTTGAACATATCTGCTACGTGGCTACAAATCACAAAACAAGAAAATTAACCTATTCTCCATATGCCTTAGTGACCATAAGAACCACTTAATTTTTGAGTCATAGCAGGAACAGTCAGCTTATAGTGTAGCTTACAAAAACTTTACAAGATTTTCCATTAGTTCAGACCAGATACTTTAAAAACATACTGCAGTTTCTGAAGTCCTGCAAAATTCCAGACATGTATTACTGCAGCTTGCAAGACTTCTTGGTGCAAATATTTCAAGTACTGTTTGATTTCAGCTGTACATTATATATGCAAGAAAAACTATTTATATGATTAGTATTAAAGACAAACCAGAACTCAGTTTTTAAAGACTCTCACTCTACTAGCCACATAGCTACATATCACTCTTCAGAGTGCATTTCTAGAAAAGTGTTTCCGAAGTTGGAAAAAAAAAAATCATTTACTCGCATGTTTGGGTATCACGGATTTTGGATAACGAAGAGCTCCACAAATACATGTGATCAGTACATGAGAACCTAGCTAATTTAATCATGCTTTAACATCATACAGGCACTGATATTCTGGATTCCTGCAGGCAAATGAATGATTAAGCTTTTGCATGACCTTGCTGATCCACAAACATCTCTTTCCCATATCCACAGGAGACCAATTGCACAAAGTAGTTAAGACTCCTTAAAAAAATGAACTTTAGCATCCACAAGTATGAAATATATTTAATATTAAAAAAGAGGGGGTTTAATTTTTTTTTTTTCTGAAAAAATCTGTAAAATCTCTATTGATTAATAAGTAACTGAAAAATGCAGGAGACAAAGCAAAGTCTTGCCAGTCATAGATGACCAAACTAAACATATCATGTAAATGACTTTTAGTATTTATGAAGAGTTGAGAAATTTATTAATGAAGTATAAGATAAGCCTATTATATATATACTCCTCTGTTTTATTTTTAGAACAGAAGACGAACTAACTTTCAAACCACATAAGTATCTACTGATGCATCACTAGATCCCCACCGCCCCTGCCAGCATCAATAAAGAGACAGCAAGAGGGGATGTATTTGTTTGGAATACTTATCCTTCCTCCATCAGGACCAGAGATCAGTAAAGTCTGATCTCACAGTCACCAGCTACAATAGGAAATTATAACTCCCATCATGCAGCATCTCCTTAACAATATTACTGTGGAAAAGGAAGAAGGGAAAAAGCCCTGGGAACTTCTGTTCTTGCTTTGTGCAAATCAACATTCCCTAATGGAAAAAAATATATTTTATATATACTTGGTATATTCCCATCTAATCCCAGATGGGCAATCAAGAAAATGAACAATTGATTTTTCAAATGTCAAGAGTTGCCAACGATAAGTGCTACAAAATAAAGAGCAAAATGAGCTACAAGCGCCACAGGAAAAACAAACATGTCATAAGCTACAAAAGCTTTCCCACACATCTGCACAAGTTCTGGACAAATGCACTACAACTACAAATAAACCATAACAGAAAGCAAAATTAGTTTTACTTAGAAAATTTCTTAGTACACCAGGCCACTAACTCACACGTTTGCAAAAGGATAACAAGCAAAGCAGTACTTTTTAATTAGCACTTCGTGACATACACAGAAAGTCAATGACACAAGATGAGTTTGAAATAATGGCTACATCCATTTCAACTGTTCTTCTATCAGCCTGTGGTGGCATGGGAAGCAATACTTGACAAAAATGAGAGCAACCAACAAAAGTTTACTAAAATTCACCTTAAAAAGATGGTATCTGCCATCAAGAACCTCTGCACTCGGTGTAACTTCCATAGCATTGTCTTCAGCCTAAGTTAAACAACACATTGCCCATTAAGATACCACATAAGCCTTAACTGATGGGCCACATTCTGAGTGATGGTGGAGATACAACCTAGCTGCAGCTACTCTGTGCCACTATCCACACTATCCAACTGCCGCTGAAGCAACACAGGAGCATTCCAGGCTTGGGCTGGGGAGGTCTGCAGGGAGTCAAGGAGCCAACTCTTAACAAATGCACAGTAGTGGGCACAACAAGCTTATGACACGCAAGCAGCTAACACAGGGGGGGGAAAAAAGCTTGTAGAATATCACAAAAGTTGTATCATTACCGTAATTTTATTTGTGGTTGAGGTAACTGGTAAAATTTCAAGACCCATTCGTATTCTCTTCTGTTTTTCACAGTAAGCTTTCCAGGTATCTTCATTGAAGCCATAGTTGAAATAATCAGAGAGATCAGCCCCTTTAAACAGAACAGCATAAGTTTTTCAGATGTTATAAAAATCCTCTTTTCTTTTTTCTATTTTATCTCTATTTTAGCATCAAATCAGATTACCATTGATCCAAAATATGCACTGCTGAAATGGACAACATCTCATATGCTCGTGGCTAAGACTAGAAGAATTCACAGAGTAAAAAAGCGTATCGAGCCTAGCATCCTGTCTCAGGGATCAGGAGCAGACACTTACAGAACAGTACAGGATATTGCAATCCTTATACAAGTTGCATGATTTTTGTTATTTCCTCAATTAAGAGCCACACCTCCTTGTTTGTTCTACATGTAACTGATCATAATTTCATTTGAAGCCTCCCAGTATTTAAGATACACAGTATGTAATTTCAAATCCCAAACAATCCAAACACCAACTATCGATGGCTTTTCTGCCCCCAGTCTTCATAGATGCCATTTGCATCAACAAAGCAATACGCAAATACTGGAAGAAAGTATCTAGAACAGTAAGAGGTACCGCCAAAAATAAAAATAAATAATAAAACAAAAATACTGGTCTTAGAGAAGTCTAGCCAAACCACTTAAGCTGGCTGGTTTATGCTTTATCCTCTGTCATATAGGATAGATCAATGGCAATAACCTCCCCCAAAAAAACTTTTTCCAAGCAGAGTTCAGGAAATACATGGATTTAAGAAAGACAAATCTTGCTATTGCTTTTTGATGATATTTATGTGTGGGATGTTATCTAAGAAATGTGGCATATCCATACACTCTGCGGCACAACACAAAAGCATCAAGTAACTTATCTCCTTTCTGTAATATTGGACAGTATGTTCTATCTATAGGGTAACTACTATACATAGTACATCGGAATTATAAGTACTCAGTATTCTTTTAATAAGGTGTTAACCAAATCATTACCTGGCTTTCTCCAAGGTTTATCTTCAAAAGAATCTAGATCTACTTCGAGAAGTGGAACACCATTAATACTTCCTGGCGCTTCTAGATCCACCCCTTTAACTTTTGTTCCTGTGAAGATGAGACAGTTAGAGCCATCTCCACTAAAACAAGTTTTAACAGTCGCAATATTTGAAAAAATATATATATTTAGTAAGAACCCTTGAAAGGCAGAACTATTTCCTTCATTTAAAACAATCCGGTGTGCATAAGACACCATAGTAGGTCTCCTCCTCTTAAAACACAAACATTTGACAGAAAAATGCACATCACACAGGTGGTTTCTTTTTCAGTTGTTACTTAGTAGCCAAAACAGCTATTTCAGCTGCTACTGCATCCTCAGTACTTTAAGTCCACATGCACAGATTTACCTAAAAAGTCAACATAAGAACTGAGCTTTTGGCACATGCAAAGAATAACTCAGTTGCTGGTGAGCCATGGACTTTCACCTTGGTGCTTCTCCTTGCCACCAAGCTAGAGCTGTCTACCTGCATTTTGCTTTTTCCAACACTTTAAAGACCTCCAATGGATCTTAAGTATCAAAATCACTTTTTATTCAGGATTTTATAGGTAACAATATCTAAACAAGAAAACATAAGAGAGACAGATGACTTTAAACAACTCATTCACTAACAGTCTAATCAAAATGAGTTTTACACACAATCCTCTCAATATGCTGTGTGACCTACTACTCTTATCTTGAACTCTAATTTTATATATTACTAAAAATATACATGTTGCAGCTCTCTGCAAATCATGCCACTCAACAAAAAAATATATGTATATGTATCCAGGTTTTAGATCCATTAGAGAAAACAATGCAATGAACATTCAACAATTTAAGAGCAGTAGTAATTTTACATTTGTCTAATTTACTGTCATCACACCAAAACTTTTTGGTAGCTAAAATTACAGAGTACGCTCATCTCCATAAAGCTGGTCTATATTTCAGGTTACTGATTTGCTTGCATTTTTACTGGTATTAGTGTGTAAAATTTTCTTACCAGAAGATCCATAAACTCGCCCTCCTGCCTTAATATTGAGATTCACAGGTGCTGCTCCATAGCTTAAAGAAATTAACAGAATCAAATTAGTCAAAGAAAACTCTTAAGACAAAATAAAAAGCAAACTTAACAAAACAAGAAGAGTTGGCTAGATCCAGAAACAAACTGGATCCACGTTCAACGACCATCTGGAATCTCTATCTTTCCAAGCTGGTAACACTGCAGAAGTAAAGAGATCAGCCTAGGAGCAAGAGAGTATACCTTTCCATGCTCAGTAGCAACTTCTCCAACTAAAACAGTTGTGAAGCAAGTCCCAGTCTCTCCTCCTGAGTTGAAAGGATAAAGGCCTTGATAGAAACAAAAGTGGACAGAACCAGAAGAAAGAAAGGAAGAATGAAGTTCATTTAGGGATACATATGACGCTCTAATGAATAGGGCAAAAGCAAATTGAAAAGAGTTTAAATAGTAATACTTCTCTACTTTTTTTTAAAAATACTTTTCCTGTTTTCATAATTATCCCATCTAATCTGCACAAAAGTGGAAAATACAAGCATTCCTCTAAAATGATCGAAAGTCTGTCTGTTTTAACCTATTTTTAGGTTTAACACCTATCCTTTTGTCCAGTAGTGGTGAGGGGGATATTCTATCTTGTCCCATCATAGAAGGTCCCAATAAAGTGAACACAAACTTCACTTTCTGAAAGAGCAATGTCAATTCAAACTGGACCAAGAAAGCTTTACTTATAAAAATGCAATCAGAAGTCAAGGCACTAAAGTAATTTAGCTCCTTTAGAAATTACAAAATAATATTTCCATGTAACAAGAAAGTGTACAGTTTACAGTAAAATCCCCCATGCAGTTCTACTTTTCATTTCTGATTGTGCTGCAGTGGAACAAAACTGATACAAAACATCTCTCCTTATGATCTGCCAAACTCTATTTGTATATGACTTTTTAAAAATAAAGTCAATCTGCTTTTTTAATTGTTTGACAAGTAAATGAAAAATAATTTAATCCTACATAGGAATTTGTTAAATTGAAGTTAAACAAAGTTAAAACGAACAGCAATGTTAAGGTTGTTTTAGAAGAGTGCCCTTCCATGAACTTTATTTTTGAGCAAATCATACAGAAACAAACAAAAAAATCCCCCAAAAACAAACACTTCAAGAACTTAAAGAATTGCCATTTTTGATACTATACCTTTTTCGCAGTTACTTAAGGATATGAAACCCTGTAAGTTCAAAATTATTATGTTTCAAAAATGAATAAAATTACCTGAATTTTATTACCTGAATTTAAAATGAAAATTAAAATATAATAACATACATGAGTCAGACCTACCTGCAGCATATATAGAATTAAGCCATGGAATACTCCATTCTTGTAAGCATAAAAATTGCCAACATGAACAAGCAAATCATTTTTCTCTGAAAACATCCATGTAATGAAAGACTATTTCATAATTTTTGCTGAAATTAATGCTCTTCTGAGTCATTAGGTGATTAGGTCTATCAAACAAAAGGAATATAAAGCAAATAATAACAGCAAAAATTTCTTGTACAAGACAAATGCCTGAAGCATGACCTTGAAAAATTATCTCTAGGATCTCGTGGCTTCATCCTGAAGTACATTAAACCCTTATCCAATAACAGCATTAAGAACTTAAAACTTCTACTTGTTAAAATTGCACTCAGCACAAATAGGACCAAGGACCAATGTTTTTAATGTTTTCTCTGCTTGCCACTCTACAAGTTGCAAAAAAAAAAAATACTGTCAAAAATGACCCTAAAAGTATTATGTAATCAATTCTCTAATATAAAAGACAGCTCTCAACCTTACATTCTTCTTCAATGCATTTACTTCTCAAGACAGGAAAATTAAGTGTATCTTACACAATATATACAGCTCATACAACTCTTATTTCATTTCTTGCCTTTTTTTTTCCCTGCCGTTAATTAAAAACATTTTGCTAGATTGATTAAAAGAAATGGAGAATAATTTATGTATACCATTTATTGACAACTATTGAAAGACACAATTAATCTCTACGTGTAGTCCTGAATGCTCCCTCAGTTAATGTTTGCAAATAACTTACCCATACTGAGAAGCTCCCGTTTTAATATCCCCTATGGTGACTTGAACATCATCTTCATCATCATCACTATCACTATCACTGTCATTCTCATTCTCTGCTCCCTTCTGCAAGAAAAAAAAAAGTCACTGCTCAGACAAAGCAGTCACCTACCTACAGCAGAAAAGTATTCTAGACAAGATACCCTACTGTAGAAACCTTTGACAGAAAATCAACTTGGGAAGCTTTCTCTTAAATATAAAGCTGTTATTCTTCCCATGAACACCTTTTTTTCTACACTCAATTTTTAAAAACTATTTATTAAGCAGTCATCTATACAGATGTCCTTACTATCTTATATAACTTTGCATCAGTAGAAAACTTGTGATCCCACAACTTACTCCACTGCCAATTAATTAATAAACACTTTAAACAGCACAGTTTACGCAACTTCCTACGCAACATTACTATAATATACATAACAATAAGACTTTTTAAACCAGCAAGTTTACATAACAAAAACAAGAAGACAAAATACAAACAACAAATATGATTTACATGACAATAATACATCTACATAGCAATAAAATCAATGATTATGGAGAGGGGAGCCCTTGCAACATTCTTAGACATTTAATGATACTGGATTTAGTAACAGTAAGATAACACTTGCAAAATACAAACTAATTAATCTTCCATTGAAATAAAAGTACCCATTTTTCATACAACAGCCTTAAGCTGTTTCTATTTACAACAAGTAGAGCCCTTTTATCAACATATGAACTGTCAATCTCATTACTTGGTCCTTTCCTTCATCATTCTGACTACTGAAATCTTACAAAATAAATGCATTATGCTGACTCTAAAAGGCTCATTATTCACCTTTTGATCCGTATTTTTCACATAGTTCTGCACACACAGTTTCTGATGTTCACAACAGAAAAGCAGTCAAAAAAAAAAGATTTTCTTTTCCTATCACTGAGGAAACATAGAGAAGAGTTCCATTTTCTAAAATATTTCTTTGGAAGAAGGCAGATGGCTTGAAGGTTTTCCCCAGATAAACTAGAAGTATTATGCATTTATTTTCTAAAACTTAGTTTGTAAAACTGGACTGCAGCTGGAAATTTCATTTCCTAATCTAATAGTTTCTACAGTTTCTATCCATAATATCAAACACCTGTAACAAAAAAAAGTCAAGGCATATAGCATCATATACATACAATTATATATCTTAGTTGAATTGCGATTATGCAGTAAAACTAATTCAAATACTATTTTAAAAATACATTTAAAACTACCGTTTTCACAAGGCCATTTTCTGCAGCTTCCTCTTCAGTCCCAGGTGGAGGTGGAATGCTTAAAAACAAACAAGTTAAAATAGTTACTTATGCACTCATGAAACATTATTGCTACTTTACTCCAGAAAATAGCTGAAGTTCCAATCATCTTTTGCTTTCATAGAATCACAGAATTGTTAAGGTTGGAAGGGACCTCTAGGGATCATTTAGTCCAAACCCCCTGCACACCCAGGGTCACCTAGGGCACGTAGAACAGGACCATGTCCAAGCGGGCTTTGAAGATCTCCAGAGAGGGAGACTCCACAATCTCTTTGGGCAGGAGCCTGTTCCAGCGCTCTGTCACCCTCACTGTTAAGAAATTTGATTTATTTTTTTTCTAGAATAACAATATTAACAGAATAGCATTTGGATGCTTATAGAATACTTGCAACTGTTCTATAGGACTGAAAATCCTGCTCTTTCAAAAGCAAACTGAAATCTCTTATAAGCTATGAAATGAGAATAACTGAGCTTTTATTTTTCTGGCAGAATGATGCTCTTCAAAGATGAAATGGAAAAAGCCTTTATATGCTTGGAAGCTATGCAGTACTGAATCAGAATTTCTTTATCTGCATTGCGAAGTGTTCTTTACCAAACCAAACAACTGAATGATAAATTCTATTACATTATAACTGTAGAATGAAAAGCATCAGAATTCTAGAACTACTACTGGTTTGTCTGAAATTAACACTTCTGTGAAACGTATACAAAACTGCTATCTACTGCTGTTTCTCACACAGCAGTACTTTAACTTCTAGGCTTGCACTAACGGTTGCATCAAAGTAGCAGGGTAGGCAGGGAGCCATCTTGAAACAATATTCTTACACGGAGGTTTTTTGGTTTTGTTTTTAACTCGGAGTGGGGCCAGTAACCTCCTATTAAAGAGGAACTGGAACCTGAAGAAGGGTTTTCATCCCATCTGATTCTGGTAATATTATGTATCATGAGTGTTACCTTTAAACTCAACCACCTCACCAACCAGTAAAATGACAGTCTATTTACAGAACCTGAGCAAAACTTCACATTGTCTGTGCATGAAGAAAGTCAAAACCAAGAGGTCAGAGACCTCAGCTTTTAACGAGGTAAATGCCATCTTGCTTTCTGAGTTCCAGACACAACCTGTAAGAAACATAAGATGTAATCTGTTGCCCTTTAAGTCCTTAAGCACTACTTATGGAGGCAGACAACAGGGATCATCAGCCAAGCTAGACTGCAGGACAGCATTGACCAGGGAAAGAGTTAAAATATCCCTGTTTTCACAGATCCTTTTGATTGCCATAAAATAAATGTTCTTACATGACAGTGTCATTTACAAAAGGTGTCAGGCCAAAGGAAAAAAAAAAGTAACTGAACACAAAGAATCAACTGATACAGAATAGTTTCCAATTGAGGAGCAAAAGAAGCAAATAGACTGCAATTCTTTGGCCTAGAGAAGAGATGATTCATGATGAACGGGATAGAAGTCTACAGAAGGACAAATGACACAGAAAAGGTGAAGAGGAAACAAAATTTGCCGTTTCATACAAAAACTTACTGGAATCAAATAATTGCCTTTAACAGGTAGCTTCAAGTTGATATCCTAGAGTCAAGTGGTGGAAGTCATTACTGCTACAACACACTGCTCACCTCAAAAGTTGAGAATAGCAGGAACTAACAGTCCATCAAGGGTTAACATACGATCTCTCTGACTGAAAAAATCCTTGCAGTATGACGGAAGTACTTACGGAAAATAACATCTGCCTTCTTATATTGCCTTGCCATTTTATTTAATTACCATTACTATCAAAAACGTCCATAGTTTCTCAACATCTGAGAAACTACAAGAATACTTCTCTTACTGAGTATTCAAAAGCTGACTCCTGCTTCCAGGCAGTCCTTGATACAAACCTCCATCAACTCCAAATTCACTATTTTTTCAAAGCCGCGTCTCTGTGGTGTCTCTCACACAGCTCCTAATGTCTCAGGCACGTTCCTCAAAACATTTTCAGAGTTTCTGAAAAGGTTCTGTTGGAACTTAGTGAAGAGATACCGAGATCTATACAGTTAAAACCAAAAATAATCTTCATATTCAAGTAACCCAACCTCCCAGGTAAAAGTTTCACAGAAAAGCCAAATCATTCTAGCAGACCAGACATACAGTCTAGGGGGGATTTTTGGAGACACCAGTGTAAGTGCTTGGGTGCTACAGACTTACCAGCAGCTGGGAAAACACATGCTATTAATGCAATGCTTTGCACAACCACGCTATAGAATTTCTGGTCGTCAAGATACACACCTAGCCTTATCCTCTTCCGCTCTCTCCACTTCATTTTCATCTACGGCAAGAGAAAAGAAACACGGTAGTTAAGACGTACGTATTTAAAGCTCTCTGAACAGCAGGTACGTGGCCAAGCACATCATTAGGCAACCGCCGAGTTGGGCACGCGGTAACTTTTCAGGCGCGTCCCTACCGCCGCAGCCGCGGCACAAGCCCCGCTTTAGACCTCCGCGGCGCGGCAGGCCCCGCTCGCCGCTCCGGGGGCGGCACTGGCGGCGGAGGCGAGGCCGAGCCCCGCGAGGAGCCTCTGCGGGAGGACAGCGCTGCCGCGGGGCGCCCCACTCGCCATGGAGCCGCGCGCAACTTTCCCGAAGCCTCTGGGAGGGCTCAGAGCGCTCACTAACTCCTGCACCCCTGAAATTGTCGGTCAGTAAGTAGAAGCA
>JAWLRI010000344.1:4441745-4454542 GCA_034781795.1 Crypturellus tataupa | reverse complement strand
GTGGGTGCGCTGGGCGCCCGCGAGGAACGTTTCGCCGTGGGCGCCCTGGGCAGGGCCCTGGCGGCCGAGCTGGCGAGCTCCGCGCCTGCCCGCAGCCGGCGGAAGGCGGCCCCGCATAGGGCCTCCCTCGTCTTCGTGGACCGCACACTCGACCTTGCCGGTAAGGACCCACCGCCGCGCTCCGGGGCTTGTCCTGCCCTTAGTCGTGCCCCTTGTCGCCGTGGGCACCAGTCTTGCCTTGGCCTCGGTGGCCCTTCGTGTGTTTTCGCCCCGTGGCTTGTGGGCACTCAGAGCAAAGTCCCTGCTGGCAGCGGGGCGTGGAGGTGGGGGGTTCCTTCTGCTCCTCGGCACTTTGCTGCCAGCTGGGGACCTTAGTTGTGCCCAAGGTGTGAAGGAAATGCTCTGTTTATGCTTTGTGGGTTACTATGAACTGTTTATGTATCCTGCTTACCACCCTTTGTGTTATATCTGTATGAATACACCTTATGTCTATACAAATAACTATACTTCTATATACTGTGTTTTTATGAATCGCTATACACCTGTATATATGGTACCTAAATGTCTCTCTGTACCTGTACATGTTGGACTCAGTTTTACTCAATGACCTTGAAGGTCTTTTCCAGCTGTAATGATTCTGTTCTCTGATTCTGTGTATACAGACATTTAGGTAACGGGTGTAAGTTGAAACATAGGAAGTTTAAACTCCATATGAGGAAGAACTGCTTTCCTGCGAGGGTGACAGAGCCCTGGCACAGGCTGCCCAGAGAGGCTGTGGAGTCTCCTTCTCTGGAGATCTTCCAAACCCGCCTGGATGCCGCCCTGTGCCCCGAGCTCTGGGTGTCCCTGCTGGACTAGGTGATCTCCAGAGGTCCCTTCCAGTCTCAACCACTCTGTGATTCTGTGATTATATCTTAAAAATTATACTTGAGGTGCCCTTGATGTGTGTGGCTGGCACCTTGTTTTAACTTGGAAATGTTATGTTTCAGTGCAAACAATACAGGGTTGTTTGTGCAACATCCTTCTGGGAAGCAAATGTAAGTGTATGGTTAAGCTAATACTGTGGATTTATCAAACTATAATATGTATTTGTGGTCTGCAGTGTAAAAATAGAGCAGGATTGTTCAAGTAATAACCAGCTGCAGGTGAGAGTTTGAAGCAGACTTCCTCATTTGGGACTCATTTAAAACAACTTAAATTGCCCGTCTCTGAAGAGAAAAATTTTGGGATGTGATTTGTAAGCATCTTGTGGAGCTGCATCTTGTGCAACATATGGGTAGTATATATGGGAAACAGCTCTGTATCCATGAGCTACTGTAATGCTTTCATACTCCAAACACCTGAAAGTGCATTAAGTATAGATGCTGGACTACACTTTAAGTGCTACTTTAAACCAGGTGCCTTTGAAAGATGCAGAATCTTTCTGCATTTTGTTGGGAGGTAAAAGTTTTCTACCTTGGAGACCTGGAGAGAGCTCAACTTTGGAGAGGCTCTAGCTGATATATGTCTAAAGGGATTGTGTTAATGGATTTCTGATCTTTGGCTGTTTCCCATGCTTATTTAGCACAGGTTAACAGTTTCAGTGACGCCAATTGACTTCAATAGTGAAAGTCAAAATGTCTCTGAAATGACTTTTCTGGTACCACAACTTGCAAACAAGTCAACTATGGGAAAATGGTATTTATGGTGCATAAGTGTTAAGACTTTTCCACTTTAAAGAGTAAACTGCAGAAGCATTTATAACATTTTTGTTAGAAACCTCCAGTGCCAATTTCAAGAAATTATATTATCTTTACTTTGATAATTATTTTGAATAGCCCTCCACCCCCCAAAAAAAATTTCTGTCCAAAAATCCGAAAGCATTTAAGTGCCTGCCTCTAGGTTCTGCAAACCAAAGAATCTTCTCTGAAGTATCTTTCTAAATTTTGTATTGAACTCTATTGTTTTTTCTTCCCCATCGTTACTATTTCTGTTGTATATAATGGACAGAATGAAAAATTCAAATAACTTTCCCTTTTGTATAAGATTTGGATGGACTGTAGCAGGGATCTTTTAGTGGTCTCCAGTCTTGTATTTACTGCACAGTGCTCTAGCTTTGGGGATGATGCAAAGGCTGCCTGTTCCTTCAGTGTGGCATAGAGTCTTACAGATAAGGTGCTGCCCTAGAAAGCGAAAAGTGTATTTTTAATCCTCCGGATATACCCAGAATTACCACTGTATGACTAGTTCTTCAAATATGATTGTTTAAAACTTTGTGACTAGTGCTGCCCCAAAACTTTGTGGATGTTTTGAACTGCTTTTGTTTGCTTGTTTGTTGTTTTGAATACTTTGAAGTTTTTGCTTTGAAGAGCAGAATAAATATTCCTAGCTGGAGTGCTGGTCTAATAAGCTGAGCTGTTTGAGCTCCAAGTTAACTTTAGGATCTTAATTCTTTCTCATTTTTCTGCTCAAATATTTGCACCACTCAGTATTTGCACTATTAAATCATATTCTAACTCCTTTTGTTAATAAAGTATTTTTTTTCCTGTCTTCTCAGGTCTTCTTTTTGTTTGTGAACCTATTGATACCGTTCAGATAATGGTTTCAGGACATTTGAACAATTGAACTGTTGTAGTCTCTGGATACTTTGCAGGAATTGGGATATAGACTCTTGTAAGCCCCAAAAAATAGTGCCGTGTTCGCTGGATGCCTGCAGCTGGATTGGAAATGGGTTTTAATAACAAAGAAAAGAATGAATATCAGGAAGAGAGTGGTGCCTGTGTAACTACTGGGAGATGTATAGTTTTGAGTGATATTATTGTATAAATGTCATGAAAATTGGTCTAGAGTTGGTATTTCACTGCCTTCAGCAGTAGCACTTTTATATTCCACTGGCATTATTGTTTGTGTGGGTCAAAATTGCAGGAATTTTTGCCCATAGCCATGCAATATTGCAAACTCAGGCTTAACTTCCTTACTACCATCCAGGCATCTTCATCTCATCACACTGTTGCACCAGGTGCAATGTTTTCAGACATTTAGCAGGTAGAGTAGATACTATTACCTTTTAATTCCTTGGAGCAGACAAGAGAGTAAGGACTGGATTTTTTTTTTGTCTTGCCACATATCCTATACACAGAGAAGGATAAGTCTGAAACCCGAAAAAAGAACTATGTCTTGTAAAGCCTAGTTCTGATCAAAATCCTTTTCAGGCTACTTTTGCTTTAAATTATTAGTTTGCACTTGTCTGTAATAACTTTTCTTTCCCCTTTCCGTCGTGTTTCTAATTGTCTGCTTTATTCAAGGTTCCTTTTAATGCATGCAGAGTCTTTTTAAGTTGAAACCACTGATGGGTTGACACCACTTTTTTTTTTTTAATGAAAAAAAAAGTTTAAATCTTCTGTGAATGGCATATCATGAAGTCTTGAAGACGTAAATTCTGAGGACTATAGAGTTCAGTAGTCCCCTATTTATGAGCAAGACTGGATTTTTGACACAGAAGCCAAGCAATGTTTAAACTACTGCGGTTACATGAGGATGTAGACATCAGGTGTAAGGATTGATAGAAGCTGAAAGTTTTCAGGTGGTATAAACACTGCCACGGGTCAGGGTGCAGGCTCTGCTGAGAGGTGCCTTGCAAAGATTCTGTTTCTCTGCAGCAGTTTCACAAGTTTTATAGCAGCTTCTAAAATGCTTCAGATGTTACATTTGTGACAGAAGCTTCAGAAAGAAGCAAACTAACGGAATTGGTTTTGCGTATTTGAGGAAAATGTGGAGTGGTTATGTGACTGAAAGGGACCTGGAAATGACATGAACCTTAAGCAGGTGCTTAAGTGTTTCTTAACTCCACATTTACTACTCTTTACGCATGTTCCTGGCTTGCTGCTTGTGGAAAATAGGGAACTTATGTTTTTATGGCAGCGTTCTTATGCTGCTGTGCGCCACTATGGGCTACCAGCTACCCTTACAGGGCTATAGGGTTTTTCTCTCAGCTTCGATAGCCAGCCTGTTGACTGCTTGGTCCCTTGTCCAAAGCTGAATATGAATAAGAAGAGGTTCTGGTGAGCTTTAAGTACCTTCACAGTGGTTCCTGGGAACATAAAGGCTGTTTTGCACCACCGTTCTAAGAGATCGATCTGAGTAAGTTCTTGATGAAAAGCATTGCTAAGCTTTGGTACTCATTCTCCAAATATCCAGCTTTCTTCGGGGAAATAAATGTAAACATATCTGCTCTCTGATATTTAAAACCTATTGTCACTAGGATGATGCAGTGCCCAAGAAGATTGTATCATAGGAGTAGTAGTTCCATAAAGAGTTCTGTAATGTAAAGTCTTCCAAGTGATGATCTTATTCACCAAAGTATTAGGAGAGTGCAGTATGGAAACATGATGAAAACTGAGATAAGTTTGTCTGCACACATTTCCAAGACCTAGTCCTACTCTAATCCTCCACAAAGCAGTTGAAACGGTAGATGTTAAGGCTTGATAGTACAAGCAAGAAACATGTTGCACGCTGTTTTGTTTCATTTTCATTACTGTTAAGCTACTTAGCAATTTATAGAATTCAAAGTTTGACTGACAGAGGTCAGGACAGACAGAGAGTATGCATGTTTGAAATCAGGAGGATTGAAGAAAAAAATCCAGATGAAATTTGCAGTTTCTCTTGGAACATGGTCGATGGACATCTTGCATTATTTTAGCCATTTCATGTTGGATTTGCTTACCTGTGCTGGCTCAGGCCACCTAGAGATGACCTTGGCAGTGACACGTTGCTGTGACTTTAATATTTTACCAGCCTCTCTGGGTAGCTGTGTAGGTAACTTGCACACAGCCCTTTTAAGCATGGTCATTTCATTTCTTAGTATTTTAGGTAGAAGAGAATAGTGTGTATGTGTCTGTACCTATGCACATAAATGTATGTGTGTGTATGTGTGTATATGTGTGTATATGTGTCTATATATTTATATATACACACAGAGAGATAAAAATCAAACTTTTTTGCCTGTTTTTTAAATATCTGCTCTTAAGTTTCATTTAACAACTTTCTTATGCATTTTGCATATTTAAAGTATCATATCAGGGAATGTCTAACTTCTGTAAGACTAAGCTTAAATTATGCTTTTTAAACAAATCCTTCTGGAAACATATCAATGGTTTTTGACTTCAGACATTCCAGTGCTTAATTTTTCTAGCAAAATATCTTTGAAAGGCTAAATGTCATCTTGGTGTTATGACTAACAGTCTCATTCTCCCCAAAGCATATGGTTATTGTTTTGCTTTCAATTCCTTGTGCTTTTGTTCTCCTTGTTTCCCCAAAATATCTACTATTCTACAAATATCTATATTTGTTTTAAATCTTTTTCCAGGAGCAGTTGGTCATCACGGTGACAACCTTGCAGAGAAGATACTTTCTGTGCTTCCCAAGCTCCCTGGCCACAAGACCGATGTGATGGTCAACATGGTGGAACTCACTGCGCTGCAGACTCCAGATGAAATGTGCAGTGTTATAGCACCTGGCTGCTTAGCGCAACCAAAGTAAACATTCTCTTTTCTCTTCTTTTTTTTTTTTTTTTTTGTTGAGTATGTTTATTATTTTGGCATAAAAAAAAAGGAACAAAGAGCAAGTCTTTTTTTTGGAAAAAAAAGTATACAGGATAAACCCATGTGGTCTTAATTATTCTGAAATATAATCAGTTAGTATGTGTGTGTTAAGTGATTGAGCCAGATAAAATCCCTGAAAGTGGGAGAATCTCAACTTTTTCTTTAGGATTTGTATTGTTTAAACTGTTAAAACAGTTCTGTTAAAACACAGAACTTTCATGTGATCCTTTTTTTTTTCCTGTCCCAATAAGAGGCAGGTCTTAAGTGTGGCTTTCTGCTCTCATAACCTCATAAAGTGAGCTGCTTGCTGAGCTCTTGTTAAGAGTACCTTTTGACTTGAGGTTTTATCCCAGTTTTCAAATGTGACCTCTGTGGTGGAAGGTAAGTTGTCATAAAGTGAGGTATATGGACAACTGCATGAGGTTCTCTGATATTTATTTATTTATTTATTTTTGCTTGTTTGTTTAGTGAGGAGATTTTATGTCAGTAAGTCAGAACAATTATACTTGGCTCTGTATAATTTGCAATTATGACTTTGCTTGTAAAGTACATGAGATTTGATGTTTCAATTTCTAGTTTCTAAAGTTCTGTTTTGATATTTAAATTTCTATTTTTTGGGCTATCTGAACTGAAATTTTCCCAAAGCTTCTGTTACAGGAAATATACCAGCTGCAGGTTTTGCATTGCACGAAAAATCTTGCTTAGCAGAGTGCTATAGAAATTCATACGCTGCAAATGAGGTGAAAATGTCTCTTTGTACCATAATGTTCCTTCCGTGAATTAGAACATACTTTTTCAAAATGGGACACCTAATGTTGTGTTTATTCTTCTGGTTTGACTTCTTTTGATACTTCTTACCTGCTTCCTGCCCTCTCTCTCCTCCCATTCTCTCTTCTGTTTCCCCCTTACACCTTCTCCTGGGCCAGCAGGAGGGAGGAAGTGGAGGGGGCAGAAAACTTCTGTCTGTTCTAACATCCAGTCTTTGTTATATGAGAGCCTTATGATCATTTGTGATCTTCCATATATTCTGTAACTAGGTCCAGTGTCTTAAGTTTCACCTTGAATAACAGTCTTCACTCTCAGGAGAAGGCAAGGAAACATTCCTTCATATAGATGGACTCAACTGAAAGTTAGTGCCAGGGGGACTAACTTTGAATAAGTTGTGGTTTTCTTTTTATTGACTGTGTTCTAGCTGATCACTACAGAAGAAATGCCATGTCCTCAAGATCTGTCTACACAGCAAATTGAAAATGTTATTACTTTTTGTGCTAGCTGTAATTAGCTACCAGAAATAAGTAACACTTATGGCAGTGTGGACTAGGGAAAAAAACAGTATTTAATGCCCAAAGATTGGTGACTTCTGTTACCACTTAATTGTTCCTAACATTACTGACTGAGATTAAAGCAATTGCTAGTGTGCTTTCCTCTGTTAGGCTTCAATCTTCTCAGCAGTGTTTCTAGGAATAGGCTGTAGAGTTTTTGTGTTGTAAAGTGGCTAATGGCAAATACCTTGAGGTTTATTTTACTAATAGAAGTTGCTCTTGTTACTAGTGCAGTTAGTTATTTGTTTTGCAAAATTTCCCATGAGCAGACCTTGTTAAAGAGCAAGGGGTGCTGGTTACAGGGTGCTAGGCTGCCATTATGCAAGTGCAGCCAAGTTGGATAGTAGTAACGGGTGCCAGCTGGCTCTCTGGCAGCGAGGCCACATTCCCCTGACAGCCTCCCTCTGCAGTGTCGTCTTGCTGCATCTATCACTGGCAGCCTAAGAACACATTAGGCAAGTGACTGCACAAAATTGGTCTTGTCTGGGGACAGAGAAAATGGACTAGATGACCTCTCAACACCTATTTTATGATAATGTTTCTCTGTATTGGTGGCAGCTGAAGGAGTATTGTATGCTTGAGAAGACAGTCTCCACACCAAAATGTGGTTCTGCAGTCTCTGACTCTGTGTCTTCTCATTTTTCCCTTTAGCTATGAAATGACTTAAAATAGTTTCTTATTTAAAATAGGTATTCCGAACTCTCTTAAGACAATTGAGTACCAGAATCCATGACAGTGTCTGAATGGGTGGCTGAAGACTGTAGCTTCCATTCTGTTTAAGACTGTTCTTAGTGTTGGATTATGAACATGAACACTAATAGTCTTGACTAGTATAAAATTTAAACTTCCAACAGTAAGCTCCTGTGTCAATGATGCCCTCAGTTCTTTGAAAACTTGGCTATTGCCATTGGTAGCAGGCTTGGAAGTGTGAGTTGCAACTGAAAAGGTAAACCCTGATTTATATTTGTAGACAATGTGTGGCAATAAGTATTCCTGTGCTTGTAATTTTTTCTAGTAAGTGAAAGTGATACCTTTTCTAAGGAAAGAACTGGTAACTTAATTTGCAGCTAAGTGAAATGTGCATGGGGGGCTCCTCTACATGGTATTTTGTGATCAGAGAGGCCACGTGTTGTGGCATTTCACAAACAGACTCACATATTCAGAATATTTTCAAATGCTCTTGTTATTTTGTCTCAAGTTAATATTTGAGCCTATTGTGGTGGAGGGACAGCTCTGCTCCCTGCACACAGCTTGCTATATTTAGCTTTTCTTATGGAATGCCTCTCCAGCAGAAACATCTGGGCTCAGTTACAGAGTTAGCATACAGAATTAATGAATAATTTATGGCTGGTGTGGTGAAATAAAGCAGGGTTCTTTCCTTAAACCTAAGGAAATAATGGACTGCTTTAAAGATTTAGATGAAAATGTATATGCCATATGCTGCTTAGGTTACTGTACTTTGAAGGTGCTCTCTTCACGAAGAAAAGAATTTCTAAACAAAAACTTCCAACCTATTCTAGATTTCTTAGCTTTTTTAGTATTAGTATACTCAAAAATCTTGTGGAGCAGTTGTTTACCCTGCTATAATCATTGACATATTGCTGCTCCAGTGTGAATGTTAGTTGAGAATAATGTTCTTTGAGAATTAAATTTCCAAATATTGTATTCATTTTCATATATAGATGTGTGTATGTATATATACAAATATACATAATGAAACAGTTTATAGAGATAAAACAAAGACATATGCTGTAAGCCACAACTGTTTCTGATTAAAAATCACGATAGCCATCCTGTCCTTTCAAAAAAGTGATGCAAAATAAGAGTGGAGATTGTGAAAGCTTAATGTGGAGGTAGTTTAATAAGTTTATGTTGATTGCAGCTGTCTTGTTGGTCTTTGCATTTTGCTAACCCAATAATATTAGAAGGAGTATTTCTTTTTTAACAATTTCAGCTGAACTGCTACTTTTAAGTGCACAGAAGTGGCTTAGTGTATTAGAGATTGTCTACCAGACCGCACATCAATCTGTGCGTGGCCGTGCCCCGTGCTGCCTGTTTGCAGATGTACTTGTGGGCTCTTTTTCTGCCAGCCCTTAACGCTGCATGTTTAGGGATCACACTGTCACACAGAAGGGCCTGCAGCAGGGGCCGTCTTGAGCCCCAGGGTGGCCCGCATGGTGCTGCTCCTGCTGTGTCGCGCGTGGCTGCTGAGGCAACACCAGCACTTGTGCGAGTGATGGGTCACGGCTGGATTGCTGCCTCCTGCCCCCAGGTCTGTGATGTGTGAGAACGAGGAGTAAAGAGTTACGTGGAACTCAGTTGTGGGTAACTAAAGAAATGTATATGTTTGCTCTTTTTTAATCCGTTCTTTTATTACCCAAGAATGCTTTTAATGTGCTCTCATATATTGCCGAGTAAACCAAATACTGAATTTGTTTATACACATTTCAAGAACTTGCTGAATAAAGATTTTCTTACTTGCCTTTCCACTCTTACTTTCTTTTCTTCAGTTTTCAGAGTCTTTAAGCTTCTCAGAATTCAGTGTGGTCATAAAATGTTGGGGTGGGGGGGGGGAAGAAGAAGGCCAGATTTCTGGTTAAAATACACATTTATTTTAAATGTACTATCCAACAACGCCAAACTATAATATAGATTTCGTGTTTGGGCTGCTATGTCTAAAGCAATTTAGTGAGCAATATAGCTGAGGTGTCTAGGCACTTTTGACAAAGCAGACGGAGCCACTAAATCATCTGCATTGGCACTGGGGAAAAATGTTCAGTTTGAGATGATATTGTTGATACTGTTATTCAGAAAACCTTGATATGGAGGCCAGATGTTTAAAACATGGAATTCACAGTTTTTCCTTTAGTCTTTGTATGAGAGGTGTATGGATAGCTGTGCTGAGAAGGAAAGAGTTTGTTTAAAAATTAGAACAATCCATGAGATACAGTAGTAAAATTTCAGTGTCTCGTGTTAATGAAAGTTGAAAACACCTACCTTTTCTTGTTTTCCTTAGCTTTGACATGTGTTGTTTTTTATATTTTGAAGCAATTAGTACTTTAATTTGAAAATATTAAAGTTCTTATGGTTTAACTGGAGAAGAAAGCCCCACTCTGCAGGTTTATTCTTGTGCATGGTGAAATGATGCACTGGAGATGCTTGGGGGACTTGGGGTGGTTGGGAAAACAAGTGTCAAGCAGACCAGGATTCTAGCCCCAGGTCTGCGGTCCACGTGCTTCATGATCTTGAAGAAACTTAATTTCTTCTTACTTCTGTTGCTCTTCTATCCTTGTCCAAAAACCTTATTTTTAAACAGATAAAATAGAGAATTTCTCAGCACGTGGATTGGCAAAACAAGTGGCAGAAGATCTTGGTTTGCAGCTGGGGTTCAGCTCCCTGGGAGAGGACATGTAATGCTGTGTTCATTATAGGTTTCGGCTTATCAACTAGTAACTAGCACAACTGAAAGGAGTGCGCTCCTTGTCCCAGGAAAATGCTGTAGTGTTTGTACACCCTGAATGTACAGAGGCCTCCCAGGCCCCAGGGAAGAGATACGTGACTGCTATGAGATGATACTTCCACAACCTTGGGGCGACTTCCAGAAGAGTATCTGCTCTTTGCTCCATTTGGCAAAGATATCCATTTTTAGCAGAGCGAGACCTTCCTGCCTCCACGACACTTCCCACTTCCCGACCTTGCCATTGGGGACGGTACCCAGCGTTTCCCCTTTGCGTTTGTGCCACTTGGGCAGAGTTTGTGCTGTTCGGCAGTTCTGTTGTTACCTCTTTACTCACCCATCAACCCTTTTTCCAGTGGAGCAGCAATTCTGGTTGTCCCTGTTCTGTATGCCTGCAATGGTGAGTTTTACAGTCACATATGATAAAAACTTAACATATAAGCTTAATTTGACAAAGAAAAGAGGAATAATAATTAAAACTGGAAAGGAATAGGTTTATTTTTAAGATGAATAATAAGTTTATTTCAATTTTTTTGAATGCATTTTCTTGCCTTTTGCTGCAGAACAAGAATCAGAAGGATATCTAACAAATAGAGATGGTTTTCTTAACTCTAAATTAATCCTAGACTAAATATATTGGCGATGGCTCTTAGGTCTTTGTTACTTAAGAATAAAAATTGAAATATTTCCTTTATGCTAGCTGTGGATACCAATCCGACAAAAAGACTTTTTATTGAAAAGTCAAAAAGAAAGTTATTAGGAACTGACTTTACCTTGGGTGGGCTGAGAATTTATGGCATAAATCAGAATAATTTTACTTTCAGGGTAAGAAACATTAAAGTGGAAAAAATACTACAGTAAGAAAAGCCAGATGACAAGTGAGTATTTCCTTTAGTATTCCTTGGGAGCCTTAGCACAGTGGAGGACTAACTGTAGGCAGTGGATGGTAGAGCTCCTGGCAGCGCGGAAAGGATGGGCGGCCGCCTCGGGTCCCTTGTGCAGGCAGTGTTGGAACCGCAGGGCACTGCTGAGGTCTCTGCTCCCGGCGACGGGGTCCCCCTTGTTTCCCTCCTGCAGCTCTTCTGCTGTTCGATGCTTCCCTCTGCTGGGAGCTCTGGGCTCCTGCTCTGCTGGAGTCTCCTGCTTCTGCTTCAGTGTCTGCGCTGAGCTCTGGGATTTGCTTTGCATCCGCGCTTAACCAGACACACATGCAAAACCCACCCTTTTCTTATCTCGCTTTCCTAACAGGGTGAGTAGTTGGTCTTAACTGGGAGATTTATGAAAACAGACTTCTCCATGCATTAGAAAAAGCATGAACATTTCCCTTCCCCCATGCCAGGAGGGGTTTCCACAATTTCTCTGTTTCCAGAGCTCATGCTGTGCCACTGATGTCCATTTCAGGGGAGGTTCATTGGCTGTATAGGGCTTTTTTTATGTTAATACTCGTTGCATTTTCAACAGTCCAGCTATGAGATGCTTCTTCAAAGGGCAGGTCAGGAAGTTAGGATACCCCAAACATAGCAATTTCCCCAATCCTATTGCTGGACTAGTTGTCTTCATGCTAGCTAGCTGTTTTATTTTCCTTTATGGGCACAGAACACACTGAAGAGTGGTTTCCTGTTCATAGTTTTCTTGTTATATGGCATTTCTCAAGGCATCTTTGTGCTGGGAGTGAAGCCCTGACTGCATCAGCCTCTGGGATTTGTTGATCTCAATGAACATTCCTGTCCTGAGCAAAGGAGGTGCTTTCTGCCTCATTTCAAACCAAACCGAATCAACATAACTGATTTGCCACAGGATAAGATGAACAAGTCGATAAAACTTATTATATCTTAGGGTAAATGTGCATTATTTTCTTAGATTCTTTCAATGCAGCAGACCTCCTTGAAATGGAAAAAGAGTATGTGGGGTGTGTTTAGTGAGTGGAGAGCTCTCGGAAGAGGTCAACGTCTCCTGCTCGCCTGCACCACGTAACTTATAGCACTGTGAGAATACTACACTGCTGTCTTGCAAAACCTCTCTTTGCTGCACTATTTCATTTGTTGAAATGAGCAGTAGAGGAATTGTATGATCTTGGAAAATGTTTTGCTTAATAGGTGCCGTGTTTTTTAGTCACCTGTTTTGACAGGCCTGAGAAGCCTCAGAAGTTATCTTAAAGATAACAGGGATCTTGAAGCTTATTTTTCCAGAGATAAAGAATGTTTTGAGTTGACAAACTCTAAGCATCAGCTGAGCGATTCTTCTTTATCTGAGCCTCTGAATACCCAAAAAGGAATTCTTTTTGCAACCTTCTGCAGCAGGTTGTGGTGAATTGTTCTTGAAGACTATTCGCTTTCCTTAAGGGGCACTTAACTGATTGTTTATCATAGAATCATAGAATGCCTAAGGTTGGAAGGGACCTCTAGAAGTCATCTAGTCCAACCCCCCTGCACACGCAGG
>JAWLRI010000344.1:4429241-4441645 GCA_034781795.1 Crypturellus tataupa | reverse complement strand
CTGTCCAGGTCCCTCTGGATGGCAGCGCAGCCCTCTGGGGTGTCAGCTACTCCTCCCAGCTTCGTGTCATCTGCAAATTTGCTGAGGGAGCACTTTGTGCCTTCATCCAGGTCATTGATGAACAAGTTGAACAGGACTGTTTATCTGGGCTAGTTAAACTTGAAGTTTTTAGTCAGAACTCAGACCTTTTTTTTATGTCCTGTAATAGTCACATAGCTGTCTTGAGAAAGTGTGGGGATCTTGACCTTCTAGTCAGGACTAAGTTACCTGTGGAATCTGTTTGTTGAAAATAGCAAAAAAACAAGAACTTTGCATACTTAATTTTAAGGGACAGATTCTTTCTTCTCCTGGAGAAAGGTTCCCTATATTTCATCCCCATACAGTCTTCATTGAGTACCATCATTAAGTTCCAGCTTTATGGTTTTCCTTGTCCCACAGTTCAATAGCAGAAGGCTATCTCCATTTAAACAAACTTCTTAAATCTCTAGAGTGGACTGCAAAGTTTCTTGGTTTAGAATATGATTTCCCAGCAACTGTTTCTTTGTCTGATAGTGTGAGATTTTTCTGCGACTAGCTCTCCCTTTGCTTGGCCAGCTGCCTTAAAGTTTGCCTTCTGAATGACCTCAAGAATGGAGGAATTTTAAAATGCAGTGATATACACTGGCCTCATTACATACTGTGGAATTACTTGTTTGCTGCTTAACTATAGTGCCAGAGCAGAGGCTGAGCGAGCTGGGTGGGTGTGTAAATTTATAATTCTCAAACAATAAAATAAACCTTCTGTATCTTACAAAGGAGAAGAAGTCGTAATAAACTGATGAGAAGAACAATGAAAGCTTCCCATTCTGATGAGGAGTCAGTGTTTGGGAAAGAAAGGGCAATCTGTTAGCAGTAGGTTTTGGTGCAAGTTTTGACTCTATGACTGAGATTCAAGATTTTGAACTTAATATGAAACAGGAATCAAAACTTATGCAGGCTAAAATTTGTGTGAATTACTTAGATGACAGAGCTTAAGGATGCTTTTTACCTTGGAAAGCAGGCATGATTTGCACGTAGACAATTACTTCTTTCTTTCTTTTTATTTATTTATTGCATCCTTTTTGCCTGGTACCTGTCTTAATCCTCTCTTTTAAAAATGAGTAATTTCTGAAACTTTTGAAAGAAGTCCTTTTTAAGGTGTCTTCTGAAAAAATATATGCAACGTTTTCCTTGAGTGAGAAAGGATTGTTTTATATGTATGCAGGATTTGGATGACAGTTTGAGATTTTCTTCCAACTTCTGGAAAAGGGTTGCCTTCTCAGTCCGTTGCAAAGATGTGCTCCTAAGCTTTTCCAAGCTTAGAGGGAATTTCTTGTTCATCTGTATCTTTTGAGTGGTGATTTTCCTGTTTTACTGTCACCCTCTTTGGCCCCTGAGAGGAGGAAGGAGTACTTGCAATCGCACAAGCGTCGCAGACCTTGCTGGTGTCTGAGTGAATTAGCTTCCCAGGGACCTCTGCTCTTTGGTTTACTATTCGTCATGACTGGCTGTAGCGCCCAGCCCTCTTCATGGTTCCTGTTTGTGTGGAATCCAGCATGGAGATACTGAAGTGGTTCTTGTTGTGCTTAGAGCTGCTCACGGTTTCGAAAGCAGTAATGAAAATTGACCAAACCGAGGTGATTTTTATGCCTTGATTTGCAGAGAACCTAGTCTTCCAGCAGGCTCTGGTACACTGAGTGCTACTTAATTTTCAGAGAGGAGTGTATTTTCCAAGATAATGTTAAGCTAGGAAAGATTTCCATTTACTGTGGGAGGAAAAAATTTTAAGACTTTACCAAAATCTCTCCATGACTATTTATTTAAATAAGCAATAAGGAAAAAGAAACCCCTGTTGGGCCATTTGCAATTACTAGAAAGAGCAACAGAATACAGAATGTTCTTGCTTTTCCTGCAGCTTTGAGCTCCTTAAGAAAGGGAAATAAAATTTGGAGAAAGCTGAAAAGACAATCACGCTGGAATATGTCACAGCTTTAATGATGCAGGAATTTGTCATGTCTTTGAACGTGGCTGTATACAGGCCAGAAAATACCCTCAATGAAAAGATTAATTTTAATTATAAGGAGGGAATATAAGGGAGGGAGAGTTAGCACCTGATACACTTCTTATACAAACCCTTCTTTGGGAGGAGGAGACAGCATCAATATTGAATGACAACAAAAAGACACTTGAAAAACAGAGATCTTGGCTTGAACAAAATTATACTCTCCTTACTCATTCTGTAATAGGCAGAAGTTTATCAGGGAGGGGCTGTGAGAAGCTCCTCAGAAGGGTGGGTGAACATGTGCAATGTAGATAAAGTCCTTATCTCTTTCTCCTTGACAGATCAGCCAGAGTATGGAAATGGTTATAAAAATGAAAGCCCAAGGCTGAAGCTTTATTCTTTCTGAAGAGCTGTCAGTTCTTGAAGACTAGAATTGGCCATATTAGGTTTGTTTGAGATGTGCAGAAGTTAAGGCTCTAGGTTTGTAGTGAACTATGGCAAATATGCTACTTTGAAGTAAGGAAGGGAAATAAGGAAGGCATGCAAGGCCAGGCCTCTCAGTTGGTCTAATTTTGCTTTCACCAGTAACTAGCAGAGAATCTGGCTCTGCCTGTTCAAATAACTTGTCCTTAAAATGTAAGTTCTGCTTCAAACTTTTTTTTTTTTTTCTGTTCAGTTTGGTGTGTCTCTAACTCTGTATTTGAATACTTGTTCTCAACTCATAAAGAGAAGTTCTCTGAATATTTTAACTCCTACTGCTGTAAAACTTGGTAAGAAATTATTTTTGTGAAAAGAGTCACTTGTTTAATGGATCCTCTTTCCTTCTATGATGAAATCATATTCCTCTACCCTAAGCCTTGAAGCTCATGTTGAAGCTTGCAGTGGAATGAATATGCAACTGAGAGTTGCTTAGGTAACTCTAGGTTTTAGGCCAGCAAGAGGGAGAGCGGTCAAAGGAGACTATAGCAAAAAGTGGACTTTGCAAATAAAAAACGTTAGGAGGGAATTCCTGACATTGTGGCAAGTGGATTTATTTTCTTGTGTTTCTATTGTAAGAAAATCATACTTGGTGTATGTTCTTGGTAAATATTTTCGCTTATAGTATCTCAGCAGGAAAAGGTGACCCAAAATGTATTGGTTTTGCATGCTTGTAGGACATCTATTGAATAATAACCAGTGTGTCTGTAAAAGTGGACTTGGCGTTCCTATACAACCCCTGAATGTAGATTCAGTTGTCAGCACCTCATTACTAACTGTTCTTTCATTGGAGTCATTTTTATTAAAACAGCTTTATGCAATAGCTTTACAACACAGAACAGAATGCTCTGAAGTAACCTATTATGTTACAAGTAACATTCCCAAGTAATACAGATGTTGTAAGAATCAGACTTTATTTTTAGCATAATTCACTTGCTTTGTCCAAAAACTAAATTAAAATCCCTGACAAGTAACTCTTTAATATACACATTTTAAGGAGTTACTTGGCAAAGGTTTTGATATACCTTGTATTGTATAAAATCCTACTCAGAAGCTTTCAATTAACTTGATTCATACAGTAACTTAGTCTGGCATTCAGCTAGTTATCTTGCAGCTTGTAAGAATAAAACATTTTACAGAACTATTTCACTGAAATAAAAGGCAGACAGTTGAAATGCGGACAAGACTGGATGATGCTTATGAATATTAGAAAGCTTCAAGAAATTATTTGCGGGCACTTTTTTCTTTCCTCCTGCAGAATTTGGCCACTGTTGGGAAGCAAAAATGAATTCCGGGGTAATGCCAGAAGGATCCAGGTCTATTATTGCAATTAGCAAGAGGGCTCTGGCTTCTTGGAAGCTCGTCTGAATTGAGCGTGTTTACTGGAACAGCACCCCTGCGACAATGTTGTAAAGATGCCCTCTCAGCAATCCTTCCTTGGCTCCTGCAGGATTCTCCTCGAGGATTTCTTAATGAGTTCCTATTTTAATATTTATATTTAATATTTTATTTTGATAAGGATTTCTTATTTTAATGCCAAGTGGATTAGTATATTATTTTGTACAGTGTTAGTGAACCTTTAAAAATGGCTGTATGGTTTCTTCAACTTTCGTGTCTCTTTTCATCTCTTTTATCAATCTGTATCAACCTTTTCTTGTTGCTGCATGGGATGTCCAGTCTAAACTGGGCAGATCTTTTCTCACTGGGGAAAGTCATTTTTTTGGTATGAGCGTGGGTGTTTCTTGGGTCTGCTACTTTTGCGCAGTGGGCAGGAGCTCAATGCTTTTCCTGCTCTGTTTTGTCACCTTTTGAGGAAGGATGAAGCCCCTAACAAAGGGCTCTGAGTGGACAGAACTGCATCTGGGGCAGTTCAGGCTTGCTGTATTACTTGTGTTTATACAAATCTTGTGGATTGTTTGTTTTTAAGTTCTCTTATGCTCTACTGATAACTGGGAACACGTTTTTCCTCTGTTGGGAGTAGAGTGGTCATGGTTTTATTGGAACACAATAGTTTATGTGGAACACAGTGGTTTTGCAACTTAAAATTGTGGTGGTGTTTTAAAAGTTGTTTTGAGAATGCTTTCACAATTCTGGTATGACCAAAATGAGATTGTGATATTATGTAGTCCCAGCTTTTTTTTTTTTTTTTCTCTCTTTCCTCTCCCAATTTTTGCTACTGTGCCTCTGAAAATCCTGTCTCATACCACATGCTCCTTGTAAGGTGAACCAGAATCTTTTGTTTGCATGATTTTCAGTGACAAATTCAAAGAATACTTTCCTGTTCCTTTTCGTCTTGCTAGTTTGTATCTGCTGAATGGTGACTTGTTTTGCTCTGCTCCAAATGATGATCAAGAGCCTATTTAATCATCGTTCTTTTTCACAAGTCTGCAAAACTTCACTTAACTTGAATGGGTTTGGAGTGTTGTCTTAAAGTACAGGTTATGTCTAGGCATGCCTTATGAAGCTAAGAATGATCTCTTGAGTGCTCTTTTTTGTGAAAATGTAACTAAATGATGTGTTTTAGTCAGCTTTTCCCTTGTACCCTAGACAAACTAGGCTTAGTTTGTGAGCCATGGCTTTCAAACAGGAACCCTTATGTTCTTTGCGTGCTTGTTTTATGATCACGTTGAGATGGCTCTGTGAGAACCCTGTAATGAAGGAAAGCTTCACGTGTGACACGGAGTGGTCTTGCAGGTCATCCTGCTCATCTGCTTGCTGCTATGAAAGTTTGAGTAAATTGGTGGTGAAAACCTATTAATCTAGACAGCATATGAGAGTATCTTGCTGTCTCTGACACTTTTTGAAAAGAAAGATCTGTGCTGGGTTTCTTATGCAGAAGAATACTGTGTTGTAGTGTGCTAGCATTTAATAACAGGTTGATCATGGAGGACTTTGTTTCTGTACTATTAATGCGCTCCTTTAATAAAAATGTATATGCTACCAAATACTCCTAGTTTGTGTTTAGTAAATAGCAAAGTATATCATGTAGGCAAGACCTCTAGTTTTCATTTGGGGCAAGTTAAATAGTTTATAGAAATAACAATATAGAGCATTCCCTTTATGTGACTCTTAGGGGCTTGCTTTATTTTATGCTGTAATAACTCATCATAGAAGGGCTGAGGTTTAAGGAACCTTGAGCAGGGTCTCCTAGATCATGTTTCCAACGTCTGTGCCCAGGTGGCTTTTGAATATCTTCACGTAAGGAAATTCCACAGCCTCTCCATTGCTCTTTCCCTCACAGTAAAGAAATAAGTACTTCTTTAAAAAAAAAAAAAAAATCTGTTGAGCTTTGTATTGGACCTTAATTGATAGATTAACTTTTCACAGCTTCTACTGTCTATAACAGAACACAACAATACACTTCGGTTTGTTGGCTAGAAATCTTCAAACCAAGTTTCCATTTGCATGTGAAAGAACTCAAAGGTATCATACCCCTGAGTTATACCTCACTGCTGCTTGCTGAAAAGTCGGTCTCTGTAAATGTTTCTCATGATTTTTTTTTCTTCTGAAGCAGATATTTCATTTGCGTCAAATATTTGTGTAGTGTTCTATCTTTTCTTTTATACAGTGTAAGTTCATGGTCCCTGTTAATTTAAAAAATATATATATTTCTGGAGATTGAAAGAAGGAAAACTAACTAAACCCACCTATTTCAATATGCAAAATTGTAAAGTATGCTTTTTTTGCAAACTTTAAGCATCCTGCTAATGAAATGCCTTGAGAAGCTTTTTAAGGCTTTTACTTGGAACACTTCTACTGTGTATAATCACCACATGTTATGATTCAGAGAAGAATTTTGATCAGATTTTTGTAATCGGCATTTCCTTCAAATACTGGTATCCTCTTGAGTAACTAGATTGCTGCAACAAATTAGCAATATGAAAAACAATCTGTTTCCTCCCTTTTAAAAAATAATGTTTTAAAGAAGAGTTTATTATGAAAGCCAAAAACGTTGTTTTGCCAAACATGTATCTGAGATTTACTTTGAATTCTGCCAAATCTGTGGCAAAAATTTGTTTGAACCCACTCCTTATTGGCTGCTTTGGGCAACACATGAAGAAAAGCTGGGTAATTCCACTTTATTTAATTGGCAAAATGTGAGCTAATGCAGATGATCTTGCTCATCTGTGTCATACATTCTAGAAAAGAGGCATATGGAAATTTAGAAACAGCCAGAACCACATCTCTCTATATGCCAGTCTATATCTTCAAACTGTATTACTGTATAAAATATTTCCAGTTCTTCTGGATGAAAGAATAGATGAAAAATAGATAATACTTGAAACATGCGCAGTGCGTGATTATGCCGCTCAAGTGCATTTTCAACTGCAAACACTGAGGCCTTTGCCCTTGCACGTTCTGCAGTCTAGCAAGCCGCTGCCTGAGAGCCTTCCTGAATGCTCAGCGCAGTCGCTGCGGTTGCGGTGGCAGAAGAGGGAGGAAGGCCTGGCCTGCAGGACCAACGTGGTCTGCAGCCCTCGCGGTTTTGCCCTGCGCCTTGGTGTACTGTCCATCAGCATGGTCAGCCAAGGCTGCTGGAAGGACTCGTTGGGATGGCTGCCTTGATCACTAAATACTCATCTGCTGAAATGAGCTCACTGAAACATCTCGGTTATTCAGGTCTTCACTTTTTAGATGGAAATTCATCTTAAAGGACCTATAATCTGTGTTACTTCAGTTTAACAAACTAAGCTCCTTTAGTGAGATCATATTAAAGATATGATTGGCTTATAATACCTAGATAAATTTTTAGTATGATTCAATTTAAAAACATTTGCTATATGACGTTTATGCTTTTTTATCCATGTACTTCCTGTTTTTATTTAGATTTTTTTTTATACTGTAATTATTGCTTTAACATTACTTTTGGCATTTTTTTTTTTTTTTTAAAAAGATGATTTTAAATAAAAATCATATTGTCCAGTCAGAAAAGCTGGTATCTTCACAGCATGTCCAATGATTTTTAGTGCATCAACTGTCTTTCCGAGTTATGCTAGTATAAGTTAATTAGTTAACTTGATCTTGATGGGACACAGCCTTCCTTGAATCCATGTGGAGAGGAAGGAGGGTCTGTATAAACACCGCAAGCAAAGACTGAAGCGATCAGCCTGCCATTAGCCCTTTATCTAAGGGGCTCTTGGCATATAAATCAAACAATAAGCTCTCCGTTTTGAATCAGTGCCAAAACACACAGGCACAGTTGAGTCTACAGCAGATTACACCCACCAAGTGGCTCGAGGGCTTGGAGTGAACTGGAAAATAGCCTTTAAATTATTCAGGAAAACATTTATGTTCTTTAATGTTGGCCATCAGACTTTTTTTAGGTACCATTTGCCTGTTCTAATCTTACAAAAAAAAAAAAAAAAAAAGAGCAATTTAAATCTAAGGATATAAAGTTAATTTTATAAATTGGAAGGTGATCAACTTGTTTTTTAAAAAACATTTTGTGTGTTTTGCCATACGGTAATATAATTAATAATCCAAAGTAAGGGTGGGAATATCCAGTGACCTTTCTGCATTTTTCTGCAAGCACAGTGCTGAGATGACATTTGCTTTCCTTTAGGTTGTTCTCTAAGGTTAGGATAGATTGGAAAATGGTTCAGGCTTTCCCTGTCTACAAGTAGCCTTTATTCTTGCTAACTATACAAAAATGTCCTATAGTGAAAGTCCAAACCATTCTTAAGTGTCATATAAAGCCTTTAAAAAACAACTGTCATTTTGTCTTTTACAAATAAGCAAATAAATGTCAGTCACTTCTGGCATGGTAGAGGCTGAATGCACAATTGTCACAGATTTCAAAGTAAACTTTTTTTTTTTTTTTTTTTTTTGGCTAATTTCTGAACAAGAAATCATTGCTGCAAGCTCAGGGAAAGCCACGTTGTCTAGCCAGTGTGGATGAGCACAAGTGTACAGCAGGACTGGAGATTTTAAGTTCTCAAAGTAACTCACAGAAATTGGTATTTAAGTTAAATTCTATTAGAGCCACATTGTCACTTTGAGAAATGTGAAATCCAGAGCTTCTGGCCCCTTGGCCCAGGCTGCGAGTTGCACCGTGTGACAGTTTCAAAACCGCCTGCCCATGGTGTGAAGTGGAGGGCTCTGAGGGGGAGTGTGTTTGGGGCAGCCAGGTTGTTCTCTCGGCAAGGGGCTGCTGCGTTTGGGTCGGGGTATAGCGTACTCAGGGCCTTGGCTCCATTCCCCTCAATTATCCTGCTGGCTAATGTGTCCCAAGAATGTGTAGTATATCCGATGAAGTCTTGGCACAGCTTATTCTCTCTGAAGCAGCAGGGGAATTGGAAGAGTGATTATATCTCTTAATACATGGCCCCTCGCTCCAGGCTAGTCGCCAAATTATGTGTCTTACTGCAGTCCTGTGCATCCCCTCTGTTTATCCATGTTCAAATGACATTGCCAACTGTAGGTTTATTCTTTATAGCAACTGTCTTCTAGCAACTGTTATTTTTTGAACACCTATGCATTTAGTGGGGATATTGTGTCTCTTTAAAACAAGTATGAGTTACTGCAAATGATGCATTGGCAGGGTGCTTACGTGTTTTTAGCAGTCACTCCATTTTAGGTAGTTTGTAGAACTAATGAAGCTCTAACTAAATCTGTTTTGCCTCTTCCTCTCCTCCTGTGAAAATATGCACAAGTAGCTGAGCTATAAAGTTATGCAGACATACTGTGAAGGTTTTGGTTTTACAGTAGATGCAGCATCTGTATGTCTCATGTTGAGGTTGTGATTGCATATGCTCTGCTTTCAGCTGGTCAGTTTTTGAAGCCCAGTTTTTTCAAGTCTTTTACTTATTCAAAACCTGTGTCAACAAGCGTGTTTTTTTTTTGTTTTGTTTAATCCTGCATATTTTGCCAGGTGTAGGAGTCACAGGAGCCTTTGTGTATTCTTCCTTCATTGAGGTCTTCCTTGAATGACATCTTCCACCCTGTTTCTTGCTACTTCTGATGCAGGCTGTGCTTTTACCTGAGCCCAGGCAGCTTAAAAGAGGAAAATCCAACTGTGTCAAGTCATCTTCTTGTTGGATTTGTAAGGAAATTGGACTTTCAGAATCTGCCTACAGGCATCACATGTGTTGGTCCCTGGGTGCTTTCTACTCCTTGGCAATATTTTCCTTGCAGGGCAGGACCAGATCAAGAGAATAAATCCAGATTACTTTAATAAATGCAAAATTAGCAAATTAGGTATTTCATTATAAACCTAGATCAGGTAAGTTAACTCCAATCAGATCTATAAATATCTATAAATAACTCCTTTTCCTTATTTATTTTTGACCTCAGTCAGTTTTTCTGTTTGACTTGCTGCATGTGCAGGGGGCTCCCCTGGCTGTCATGGGTGGCACAGGAATGGGAACAGGTTCCTGAGCGGGCACGGGGGGATCTTTCTTAAGCAAACAGGACCATCAGACTGCACCCTGACATCTGTTCAATAATTTGCTTTTTTTCCCCTGGCGTCAGGGAGTGATCAGCAGAATATATTCTGCCCTCTGAAAAAAGCTCCACTGAGCAGTCCTTCCTGCTGGCAATTGGCAAATCTGTAAATTTGGGTAATTTGACAACTTGGCTTCTCCCTTTTGGGCTAAGTGGTTTCCTTTTTCTTGATGAAGGGTGCCCTGGAGGCTGCTACTGGGAGCACTGCTGGGAGCCACTTGCCCCCAGTAACAGGTTAGGCCCTGTCAATGGCTGCTGCCTTGCTCTGGGATTTGGATGAGTCGGGGGCTCCCGAGGGCTCGGCCCTTTTCTCCCCTTTATCTTTATGACTCAGTTCTGCAACAGGGATTCTGCATCTTGTTGTAGGTGTCTTGATTTTGCTTCCTTCCTTTTAGTCTTTTTGTTGTTTTATTTAAAAATAGCTCAGAAAATGCCTCATTAAAATGGAGATAGGGTTAATGTGTGAGATGGGAGGAATTTGAAATTATCAGTTGTCTCTCGAGAGCTTTTCTCTGTGTATTGTCATATTGTATAGCAATGTCTAACAGACAAACTTCTCTCGGGCTATAACATCCTCTTTTCATTTAATAAGCTTTTAATTTGACCGTCAGAGAACTTGGTATACTTAGTTTTTATTGTATTCTGTTTCCTATTTGAGATTGTTTCTATTTCACAGGGTAGAGCTGGCTAGGTAGCAATTAGGTAGTGCAACTGCAACAGTAAAAATAAGGGACAAGTATCAAAACCTGTAAATAAAATTCTGAACTTGGTGGTGGAAAAACAAGCAAACAAAAAATCTTCATGGCAGAGGCCACAGAATTTTAATGCTCGCTTCTCTTTTGTCAGACTTGCAGCCCGTGATATGCTGCAAAACAGTTTGGAATAGAGATCCACATAAAGTATGCTCTGTAATGTTTATTCACAATTTATTTTTGTGAAATTTTTACTGGAGAGTAGTTAACAGTTCCTGATCAGAAAATTAGCAGGTTAGTGTTAATGCAAAGCTTTTTTTTTCTTTTTTTTTTTTCTTTTTTTGGCAAAACAACCTGATTCAGACAGTATTCTTACAACTTTTATAAGATTTTTAAAGTTCTTCCTAGTGTTTCAAAAATGTATTTTCAGAGTACCGTGGTTCATTAAATAGTATGTGTAATATCAGTGACTAACACTTGCTGCGAACTAAGGGGAATGCAACAGGAAAGAGGAATTTGCATTGGGATACTGGATGTCATATAAATCACTGCATTAGTGTCATCAGATTAGGATATTTGGACTAAAGCATAAGAGCTGCAGATGAGAACAAGAGGAGGGGAAGGGCACCAAGAAAAGAACTGGAAGACCATCACAGACATATGTCTTACCAAAAGGAAAAGATAAGATAATATTGTTTCCAAGTGCTAGACATCTTTAAGAGGAAGATGTTGTGATAACTTCTTTTCGGAACAAGCAAGAAGCAACATGAAAACCCTGTTGCATCCTTTCAACTTGTTCCCATCTCTTGTCTTTTCTTGTCTTTGAACAAATCAAAGAATGTACTGTTGTTCAAAGCAAAGCAGTTATGTAAAGGCAATATAGGGAAAATGGAGAAATGTGTTCAGTAGAAAACATGTAAACAATTGTGTTAATTTTTAATCAGTGGGTCAAAAATGACTTTTATTTTGGTGCTTTTTGCACAGTGCACATAGACTATTTCCTGTTCAAATGCTTTTGCTGACTGCATGTTTTTTGCTATCATGGTTAGAACAAAGTGACTAATTAAAAAAAGAAAAAAAAAAAGCTGGTAAATTGCTCTTTTGTGTGAATCAACTGTATTTTAATGACTTGGGGGATATTGTTGATCTCAAGGGAGATATATTCTTTTCCTTCACTGTTTTTTCTACTGTTTGGCGCTTTTTGAGTCATTCCTATAATTCACTCCTTAACACTTCTGTATAAATTATAATACCCATATTCAGTCTAGCATTCTTCTGTTGGCAAACTCCAGTTGACATTTATTGAAAGTGATAGCAATGTTTTGAATGCTTCTTACAACACTGAAATAACACCTGCTTCAAAATACATGGCTTCACTTCTTATGCCAAGCTGCTGGTAGAGCATCCTTCATCCTCCAGTCTGCTCCTGTAAAATACAAAGGAGCTGTTTTTTGATACAGACTGCTTAGGCTATGCACTGTGGCCAGGGCTTCCCTTTCTTAGCGAGATTTCTCTGTTGGTGGATTTTGCTGCTCTAAAGGAAAATCTATATACATGTGGCCTCTTTCTTTATGCAAAAATACCTTTTAGCATTTTATTCATGATTAAAAAACGATACTTTGAAATGGCAGGGGTCATTCTAATTTCTTCAGTTTGCAATATAATTTAAGTAGAATATTTTAATGATTAGACTTCTGAATCATAGAATGCCTAAGGTTGGAAGGGACCTCTAGAGGTCATCTAGTCCAACCCCCCTGCACACGCAGGGCCAC
>JAWLRI010000344.1:4415344-4429141 GCA_034781795.1 Crypturellus tataupa | reverse complement strand
CAGCCTTCTCTTCTCCAGGCTGAACAGACCCAGCTCCCTCAGCCTCTCCTCATAGGGCAGATGTTCTAGGCCCCTGAAATACCTGTAGTTTTATTTTTCAGACGTAATACATGGGATGTCTTTTGTGTGCGTGTACTTTTGTTTTTGCATGTTTTAGTTTGTTTGTTTTTCCTTACACTTTGTTTTTGAATGTGCCAGACTTCTCAAATGTGCTTGATGTACTTTTTTTTTTTTTTTTTTTTTTGTGAGTTTTTGCTTAGTTCTCCATCTGAATTGCATATTGATTTAAAACATGAATTGAATTATTTTATCCCTCGTGAGGAGGTAGTAGAATGCCCACCTTCCGGGCATGCAGGGATGTGAAAAAAGAGTCTGGCGGAGTATAAAAGTGTATAAAATAGTGTGGCTGGGTATAAATGAAGCTAAAATACTCTAGTGGAGTATAAAAGACTGTAAAAGTTCCTGAAGGAGCCTAAAAGAATGTGGACGGTTATGCACAAATATGAACGAGTATAAAAGAGTACAAGAGAGTATGGAAAAGTGTAGAAGTGTATGAAGAGGTTTAGTGGAGTACAAAGAAGTCTGAAGGAGTTATGTAGGAGTATTCATTTATCTCAAATAATTTTTAGTCTAAATCTTATCACTTCCATACGAAATCACACTCTTGGCTGAAGTGACCTGCCTTTTTATTTGCTCTGCTGCCAGAAATGGCTGAACACAAAAATTGTTGCTTTTTTGTGGTCTGCCATAGCCAGCTGGCTGGCATTGCATGTGGCGGGTTAATACATGTTGCTTTCTCATGCTTTTTATGGAGTCTATATATTTCACCTAATGCCTTTTTATGTTCTCCAAAGTAGTGGGAAGAAAAATGTCTACAGAAACTCAATAGACTACACAGAGATCCGAGCATACAACAGCATGGCAACCCTGCATTTGCATTTAGACTGTACCACAGTTGACTTTTTGTTATTTTTAAGATATTAAAGCAAACCTCAGAGAACACACAAGCTTAAGTCTCTGAGATTAAAGAAAGCTACTGTGGCTAAAGGAAGGGGAAAGGGAGAGCAGCAAACAAGGAGAAGAGAAATGTATCACATGTTCCTGACTTGTAACTTTTACTGAGATACATAGATTGAATTGTTTTCTGTGTATTTTATATATAATGAGTTGTGTTTTACTTGCTAAATATTTTTAGGAGGCAGAGGAGGGAGAAGAGGGGAGTGCTAATTTTGCAGAGGTTTTTTTAGGCTTACGTTTTGTTTCGGTTTTCTTTTTTTGTTGATTGTTTTTCAGCCCTGACTCCTCAAGTCATGGTTATGTGACACTTTTGAGTTCCCATTATGGTAGGGAAGGAAATTAGGAAAAAAGAACTTATATAGACTAAAATTTTAGAAAACAAGAAGTTGACATTTATTTCAAATCAGAAAAAAAATATTTTCTAAACCAGTTTCCTGCTGTTTTAGGCTTGGTTCCTGATCTTTATAGGGTTTGGACTTTGAACTGCACGTTCAGGAAGGCAAAGGGGAAAGGCGGACTGTAATGAGAGAATATGTGCAGCTGAAATAATGAGGAAGGAGGTAACTGGCAGAGGGAGCCCTTGATGGAGAGGAAGGAGGGTGTTCAGCATAATCACAGAAACCCCTCTGTGGTTATAACTCTAACGTCCCAGGTGCCAGGCAGATAGAAGTGGCAAGATAGGAGTGCATGGGCAGCTGCACTCCCAATGCAGCCAGAGCACACGGCAAGTGTGGGTGACCTCTGCAGCCGCAACCCCAGCGCTTGGAAGGGACGGTGAGGCAAGAACAGGGCAGCAGGCTGCAGGGGGAGGTGCTGCTAACAGGCAGTGAACGCAACCAGAATAATTGGGCGTATGGAATTTATCTACATAGAAGAGTTACTGTGGAAATCTCTTTCATATCTGCTGTGCTGTGGCCCGTTGTGAAGCAACGTGCTGCATTTTAGATCTTTCTTAAGAGTGCTTTAATAGGACAGCAGCATTTGCTGCTCTTGTTCATCTGTGACTTGTTCAGAAGAAGGATAACTCAAGTTTCTTCCCGTAGTCCTTCCACTCAAGCTGGTCTTGACAGCATGGATTATTGGGATGACAGAAGGGGGACTTGGTGGTTCTCTTATCTTGTTTTGGGAGAAAACATTGCAGGGGAAGGTGGCAAAAATGAGGCATACTAGATGAGAGAGAGCACTGATTAAAAAAGAAAATGAGTGCAGATAAGCTGTGTGTCTAGCTTGTGCTTAGCAACAATAAAAAAAAGAAGTCTGTAAATACAGAATATGTAAGGACATATGTAAGTTGCTTTCTGCTATAGGTTATTCATTTCAGTTGGTAGAGCCCACACACCCCAAAGTGGTCGCAGTTCAGTGGGTCATTCTAGCTCCGTCAGCGCTGAAGAATTGGCTTGGACGTTTAAGCTGTTACTGGATAGTTAGAACCCCCTGTAGTACCATGCTCTCTGCAGCTTTTTGGTAACTGCAAAGCATTGGGCTGCTTCTGGCCTTCCATTAGTTGAACAGTGGTGGTTACTGTAGGGCTGGCATGCTTGTTTAAGTTTGTTATATATGAATTTGAATGTTTAATCATTGTTAGCCAGAAATTCTAGAGTTTTGCTATAAAAACACAATAACTATTTCTCAAAAAAAAAAACACAAGCTTTTATATCCTTCTACTTTTGGCTGTATCCTGCCCACCTCTGAGGATTTACTAAGAAGAAGCACTCATCTGAAAATATAAATGTTGTCTTAAGCTTATTCCATTATTCAAAAAGTGTTTAGTATAACCCTGTCATTTTCTTATAGTGATCCAGCTGCCACAGCACTCTGGGAGTCCTTTATGAACCTTAAGCAAAAGGAGGCTGTGATGGAGGCTAGGAGACACCTTGTGGAGGCTGCAAGCAGGGAAAATTTACCTATCAAGATGAGCATGGGTGAGTAGTGTGGTGTGCCCTTCACATGGATCAGTGTGGAGCATGATGTCAGCTCCTATTCTCCCTAATTCTCTCTGAAGTGCTCTAGAGGCATCTTTGCGAGCTGATCTTGATGAACTCTGTGGCTGCAGGGAAAGCTTTCTGGTATGAAAGGGCGTATGTTTTAGAGCTCAGGTGCTTTCTTTTGAAGGCACTAGCTTTAAAAAAAAGATTGAGACCATTTAAAAAGCAGTGGTGGTCTATGGAAAAAGGCTTGTAAAGGTGTGCGAATGGTTAGCAGTGCTGCTTTTCTCTTCCTCTTTGTCTTTAAAATGTTGGCAGGACTCCTGTCCTCGGCAGGCAAGAAGTATAGATAACAGCTGATCAGATGAAATTTGTGCAGATCTTGTATACAATAACATGATATAGCTAGTGAGGTTTATGTGGAGTGAGACTGCTGGTCTCAAGAGAATTTAAGCTGAAAGTCACGTCTGCGCTCTGTTTAAAACTGAATTAAAGGTATAGAATATAAAAAGATTCTTTTAAATAGCTTTTTGGTACCTTGCTTTCATTATGTACCCTGTCCTGTGAAATGCAAGATTAATGTCGATTAATGCTTACAAAAATAATGAAATGCAGAAAAGATTGTAGTATAGAGCAGTATCATGCATACTAAGGCTGTTTTATGTTGAAGCCTTCATCGAGAGAGAACAGCCTATGGATCTCATCACAGAACAAAAGTACTCTGGGACTCTAGAGTTAACTGCCAAGATATTGTAGAATTATTAGGTGTGCAGCCAACTCAGCTATAACATTTTGTATATTGTATGGTCTTTACAAATTCCTAGAGCATACCTTTAGAAGATTATCAATCAAAAATACAAGATCTGTGCAACACTAATTCTGTAGGTTGTTTTCAGAAAACAGAGCAGCTGTGAGAAGGTTATTAAGAATCTGTCTGAAGGAGGGAAGGCATAGCAAGTGAGAATCTAGTTTAAGCTTTCTCTTGTGTCTGCATATGCACCATAATAACATTTTTAAAAAGCAGTATATTTCATGTGTCCTAAAAAACAAAACAAACAAACAAAAAAACCCAAAACCAAACCTTGTTAATGTTGGAATTAAGCTTTGTTTTAAAAATAATTACTTCATGTCTTTGGGATGTAGCAATCCATTTGCCACTTTTACTGCTTTGTTAAGTGATTAGATTAAACTCCTTTTCCTGTGTTCCCTTTTCCTGATATCCAGTGAAGGTTGCAGTAGCCGTGATCATTAATTACATTAGCTGTTTTCTCTTTGATGGCAGCCAAAATGTCTGACGTACGATGGCAATGATACCCCCTCTCCTTTGGAGCATTGAAGAGTTGATGGTAAAATAAATGTGATGCTTGAGGCATTCTCCATGCTTGAGACTTTGCTTGCTTTGAAGGATGAAGCATAAGTTGAAGTGTAGCTATAATTTATTAAGTATTTTACTTGTTTGTCATTTATCTTGTGAGTTGTATATTTATCTTGTACTGGAATCATAATCATTTTTCAATTTGGTGGTTAGCTTATAGCTGGACTTAGTGAGAAACAAAATTTGAGGCAGTCTAGTAAATGATTACCATGATAAAATGAGAAATAAGGAAAGGAGGGCAGTACTGCCACCAAAATCAATTTCTTATTGAATATAAATGCAGAGAAAAATGAAATTCATGCTAAGATGTGACATTGTCCAGCACTATTTATTAACTCTTTAGAATGGAATTACTTATTCAGAGTATTTATTGCTCATCAGCCCTGCTACTGAGCATCCTAAAGCGCTACAGGGAAATATTGCTTATAGATTGCTTCATTTGCTGAGAATTACCAATTCTGGTGGCCTGCTGTCTTACTAATGTGTTTGTGTTCAGGCAAAAATCAAAAGGCTGTGGTAGGAGGCAGCACTAGTTGGAGTGATGGGAAACACTTTGTCTTAACAATCTTACCTTGGTTCCTGCATGTAATGAAAAATGTTGGTGGATTCCATGCTGTCTGTTGTTACCTGGGAGTTAAATGTTGGTTGTCCCAAAGCTTAAGATATTTTCTGGGTGTTTTATGACTCTTTCTAGTATCATATGTTGCCAAGGCATCAATTTTTAGCATGAAAGTTGCCTCTTACCTTTTGGTAGAGCTGTTTTTTGTAAAACAAGAGTAAGAATATATTTTTTTTACTTTTTGCTTTTTTTTCCCCCTCTGGGAAATGAGGAGTGAGCTGTGTCTAAAAGCAAAGCACAATTCTGTTTGTGTAGCTGGGCTGTCCTGCAGTGACCACCTGTCTGAAAAGCTGCATCGTGTGTGACACTGACAGCAGGCGAGTCCTGCTTGGCAGTGAGAAACCTCATCCTCTTCAGCATTTTCAGAGCAAGGAAGAAAACTTCAGCTGTTTTCTGGGCTCAAGGTGTGCTCCATAAATTACAGCGGTTTATGGATTGTCGAGAAACAGAGGGGTGAAATTGGAATTCCTTGTTCCGGACTCCTCCATTTTTAATGGCATTTATATGATTTTAAAGAAGAGAGAAATGAGGAAATGAACAATTTGGGCCAGATTTTTGAGCTGAGTGAATTGGAGTGCTGCTTTCAGGTGCTCCTGATTTATATATTAATTTTATTAGTGGTATCAACAAAAGTGGCAATCAAAATGTCTTGCAAGTCCAGGAGTATTTTGTGAGGGCTCAGGGCATGAGAAGGGTAACTCCAGATGGGGTGAATGGATGGGCCCTTGGAACACCCCATTGTAACATTTTTTACCATTTAATCCATTCCACATATAGATGCATAACATAGTTTGGGTTTTCTTTTTAGATTTAATTTGCTGGAGTTTAGCGATACTGTCAGTATCTTATGGAGTACTTATTTGGTGTTACGGACTGTTTAGTTGCTTACTCTGGGCATCTTGAAACTGGGAGTACCCTAGGGGAGGCAGTAGCCACTGGAAGTGGGACTGGTGGTGCTAGCCTGAAGGTGCCTCCGGAGACGTCCTTCTGCTGCCTAGGGAGGTGGCGATGCCTCAGGCAGTGTACACTGTGTAGACGGTAGGTAGAGCTGCCTTTTGCAAGGAGTCTGGTTTTTAAAACAAAACAAAAGTAAATATTTTGAATATTTTACTGTCGTATTTAAAAAATCTTAAAAAGAACTGAACTGAATCAGCACCATTTTGCCTCTGAGGCAGCTGCGTATTTGTTTTGGATACACAAGTGGATGCTGATAAATATCTGGTGAAGATAAATACTTGTGAAGCCCTGTTTAGATGTCCCGTTTCATAGATTGCAGAGGTGTTAATTATTTGGGTGCACAAGAGTTACCGGCATTTACGGAAATTTATTTTCTGTAAAGAATTCAGTTTGTTTTTTAAAAGATTTTTAGAAGACAATCTGGAAGGTTTTTGAAACAGTGTTGTGGTCAGATTTATAACATTCTGGTAAATAGAAGTGAGATTGTAAATCCTGGAAAGGGATTACGTGCGCTTAATTCCCAGAGTATGAGGCCGTGGTGAGCTCTGCTCTGAGCGAGCAATTTATTTGCTCTTCCTTTGTTTCCTGTTCCTCCTCCACAGGCCTGGTGTATATCTCAATCATTTGCGCAGCAAGGCGGGTGTGAGGCTGCTGTTGAAAGCTTTGCACTTAGCGTAGCACTGGGCAGCAAGAAAGATTTTGTAGCAGATGTCCTTGTGTTGTTCCAAAGCAAGGCTTGCTCTCCTGCTCCAGAAGAAACCAGTGAACCCTGGCTGCCTAGGAATTCCTACTGCGTGGCCCTCCCGTGGCTTGGAGCCTGCAGAAGGGTCACATGCTGGCATGGCCACAGGGCCCAGGCACTGCCCGCTCTCACACGAACCGCTGCTGGTAGAAAAACTCTTGCTAAAACTGTGCAGAATATGCCGTATAAAGACAGTCTAGTGGAATACAAAGTCTCTGGCTTAGTGAAATAAAGGTGACCCCTGTGTCTCTTTCAGGTGGGCTGGTGAACTCCTTCACTTGTTTAGTAGGAATGGGGTGATGCTCATGTTTTGGCTTGGAGATAGGATAGCATTTTAAGTGAGAAAAATGACTTAAAATGATAGGAAAATACAGGGAAATACCTGATCTAAACATATTGAGTATATAAAGAATATAAAATGGGCATTTTTTTAATGCTTTGAACTATGCCAATGTTTCCCATGCTATTTCATCTTGGCAAGATTAGTATAAATATATGCAAGACTCAAGGTGGTCAATTCCTGTATTGACATACAAGAATAAAAGCTTGTGTCTGGTCTCAGCTTACGTTAATCTAGTGTGTCTTGCCATTAGGACAGTGTGGGGAAGAGGCAAGCCGTGGGACCGTGTCAATGGGGGTCCAAGCTTATTCAGTGACTAAATAGTCCTGCAGAAATAACATTTCCTAGATCAAGTGTTTTCAAGGTTTCAGGAAAATATATTTCTCTCTTATATATTATATATATATAAGATTATATATATATATATATATATAAAATACATATAATTATTATACATATACATATACATATATTATACATATAATACATATAATTATTATATATATAGTATATATAATAATTATATAATATAATATAATTATATATATAATACATATATATAATATATATAATATATATTATATAATATATTTCTCTTGTCTTGTCTTTTCTCAGTGAATAGTTGAATAGTCTGCTGAATGCTATATATATAGCCTCATATTGTATGATATCAGCAATGATTGGAGTCCTAATAAAATTACAAGGCATGTGAAATTTGTGTCTAGCTCTTTGTGTGTAGCTCTTTGCACTTTGCTGATACAAAACCATCTGCAGAGGGTAGGTAGACACAGGACCTTGGGCAGTGATATGAAACCGAGTAATAAGCTGATTGCATGTTGTCTTTGATCAAATTATAGCTGGCACATAGATAAAGTATTATTTGGCTAATTTTACTGTTATTTTAAGAAGGGAGTTTACTGACAGTCTGTCTGCATAACTGAAATTTTTGGAAAAAGTGTTTTAATTTTTTTATTTTGTTTTGTTGTTGAAAGCAAATCTAGACACTTACATTTGAACTTCTGGCCAGATCACTTGCCATGTCTAGTTGTGGTTAGAGCTGAAGATAATTCTTAAAAATTTTAAATAAAGGGGGAATGTGCTGATCTGGTCTTCAAGTAAAATATTTTTATTCTTTGATAGTGCAATATTGTAAAACTTATTTATGCTTCAATATGAAGCCCTTTCATCTTACGAATAGTACTGTGAAAAGACTGTATTCATGTGGTTGTTCTACACAGTTTACTTAATGTTCACAATAACTATCTAAACATTAATGTGTGGATGAACATTTTTGATGTTTTGATGCAGGGACTCTGATAGATTTAATCAAAATATACATTTTTATTAACTTTCACACTCAATATTTTTAAAATAAAAAGAAATGATTTTGTAGGTTAAAAGTTTTAAAATGTAAACAGTGTTGCTTGCATATGTGTTTAGTTCAGTGAATGGATTGCCACAAATGAGCAGCTTCACTGCCCCACTTCTACATCCACCATGATTTATAAAATGTATCAAAGAGTTTTTTCAGTGAGTGTTCTTAAGAGTATCTGATCGTGGTGTATCATACAATCTTAGTGTCATTTTCATCATTCATTTTGAGATACCAGGCTGAACCATCTCCTTTGAGAACAGCACAGATTGATAGTAGATCTAATTGATATTTTAAATTTAAAAATATATCATGTTAAAATTGCAATATACTGTGAAAGTAGCAATTATATTAGTTGTGTCTTGGAATTGTGTTTGCAAAAAATGTTCATATATTTTCAATTTACTTAACAAAATCCACTCTTAAAAATGTCTGCTATCTCCTCTTTATTTTGGAGACACTAATAGTATCTTTCTTAGAGGAGTCATGAGTAACAATACTTTTTAACAAGTTGAGATCTTAGTGAGTCACAGTGACGTCTCAGTGTGTATCTAAACAAAGAACTGTATCAAACTGAGTTATTCAAGAAACAATGAAGTACTTTCACTTTTTGATTATGGATTCATCAGTGGTACATGTAAAGCTAGGTCATTAATCCTGTTATATAGAAATAAACTGTTTTTTACCTATAAACAAAACCTCATTTTTCAGAGATGACTATTAATTATTTGTCAGCGACAGGACTCCCTGAAAAGTAGTAGATGTGTTGCCATCTTCCATTGTGCATTAAAAATGATTTGATAATATTTCAGATAAATACCTGAAACTTTTTATTCGCTGAGCTTTCTTCAGCCCTTGCCGACACTGACTTCAATTGTATCTTCTTGAAAAGCATCTAATTAGCTACCAAAAAGCCCAAATCTTTACCCGTGTTCAGCCAGCTATGTCAAATGTAACGTGCCTGAGATTTTGATGATTGTACAATCTCTAAATTATTTATCACTGAAAATAGTAGTGATGATGCAAAGAATGAAATAATACTTTGATTCAAAAGTAAATAAAATAACATACCAGGAAAGGTTAATCTAAAAAAAAAAAAAATTATGGTAAACATTTTACTTCTATATGTAGCATATCACACTGTAGATAGATGCTTTCTGTATGTAAAACTTAACTTTGAACAAGTAGTTAAATGTTTAAGTGCTTTGGAAATTATGGGTTAATTTGAAATGCCATTCTCTAGAAAATGGTATTTACAATAAATAAAACACTTACATGCATGCATACACTCAAAAGCCAGCGTATAGATTTATCATTCTGTTGTTATGATCAAACTATGTTCAAATAAACAGGAACATGTCCCATAAGGCTTTTGAATCCTATGTGAAGAGCAAAACACTCAAGTCCAAGAAATGAAAACTTGCTCCCATTGCTGATATTTATATTTGTGATGAAACAGAATGGTTAAGAATTAGACACATGTACATGTGCTCTCTTATCTCATGTAGTAGAGTTTGGCAGCCATAAGGATGTTTTCCATCAGCAGGAGTGTTCAGGAGAATGTGATGGGAGATGCTGATCCCGCTGTCTATTTAACACTTGCATAAAATAATAAAAAAATGGCACTTGCATTTTGCTAGAATGCTATAGCAGTTGTGAGTCTTAGCACTAAGTGCAGGATTTTTTTGTCTGATATAGGAGACTATATAAAGAACATCAGAATTTGTTTATGTAAATATAAGTCCTGTGTAGTCAGGAAAAGGGAACAAACTTGAAGCAGTTGAAACTGCTGTAGGAGAACCATAGAGCAAAGTCTCGTTGGCAAGGGCCTGTGGCTACAGGATTTAATCCAAAGATAAGTATTAGTGTGCTTATGAATTCCCTAAATGTAGCCTTTAGAGAGGGATGTTGTATGACAGTAAAATTGTATGACTTGCCCAGTGCTTTTTTCCCCCTAGAGTAGCTGTTTAAGCCTCATAATTGATGTGCAAAGAATGACTAATTATACGTCAGTGTGGCAACTTGCATATGAATACATTCAGACATCATCATGTTTTCCCCCAATATTTATCTACTTACCACCAAAAATGACTGTTCAGGTATATTCAGGCTGCCCTGTGAAGAATGTCCTAAAGAAGAATGACCTCCCTGTCTTTAGGACAACATGCCAAGAGCACCATGAAATGCTCACTGTCTGAAAACATACGTCTTAGTGCTAAATGAGGACACATGCATATTTAAAGCCACCTGAAACCCTCTGGGCACATTATTTTAAGGCAAATGAACTCTCTGAGAGTTGTTGTGAGATGTTTAAAGCAATTCAGGATCTGATTCAATCAAATCCGCAGATTTCAAGTTACTTCAGATACAATGAAATACTGTTTTCAGGGATTAACAGTCTGGTGACCTTCTGGCTGGGACTTGGGCTAGTGCTTGGTATTTACTAACCTGGTGAAAGAGGTGAAAAATGGGGTGACAAAATATGTCCGTGACACAAGGTTGAGAAGCTGATTTGAGAAACTCCAGAAGGACAGAACTTAATTGGGTGTTAGGACAACAGTTGGAAGTTTAATGTAGATGGCTGTTTCTAGGATGTTTAATTCTGGAAGATAACATTTCACCTATTTATTTGAGCAGTTCTAAAGTTTGTTTTAGTGTTTGGGAGGGCAGCTGGGGAATATTGTAGACATTGACTAGAGAAAGCTTTTACTTTTTTATACTGATTTAACAGTCAAGAGACAAGTGAATGATAGAATATGCAAAGAAGAAAACAGTGGGTAAAAGTGGCCATACATTTAAATACAAACCTCTGATTTACAAAGAAAAAAACCCTTAATCTGTTATGAGACTCCCTTTACTGGGAGACTTGAAACTATAGAAAATCTAGACTTCTTTAATCCTAGCTCGAGACTCTATTTAAGCATCTAAATGTAGTGCGTAGATTTGAAAATCTTGATCATTGTATTCATTGTATTTCTACTGTCTAATGGATTGATCTGTATGATAGTAAGACATGTAAAAGAGTTTTGAAATTGTGGTGGAACAATTTGTTAATCATATCTTTTTGAATGAAAGACTTTTGCTATTTTAGCCGTCTTTCCCGGTTAACCTATGACACTTGGTATGAACATCAATGATCCATATAGGTATCCTGTCAAAACAAGGATTTATGATTTCATACAAATTTAATGACAAACATCTTTTATGACAACTAACTCAAGGACAGTTTGATGAATAGTTGCATGGCTATTCTCTTTCAGTTTAGTGATTTGAAAAATGCTACGCCTTCTGCTTGAGTTAGACACCCCACCTCCTCTTCCCACCCACTCGGACACAGTGTTTTGAGCTTGCAAGCTGCCATTGCAATGACTGCCCTGCTTCTCATCCAAGACTTCGTCCCGCTGTCCCCATGTCCTCAAAAGCCATTGCTACACACAGCTCCAGAGGTGTGGCAGGTTAAAAGGCCGAAGGTCCAGCCCTCTGCCGTGGCCTCAGGTGCACCAGCAGGTCCTTGGTGGGCAGGAAGGCCTGGCCAGGAGGGAGGGAAGTGCTTGGGGAAGGGGCAGGCCGTGAGCTGCCGCCGAAGGGAGGCAGCCCGCTCTGCGCAGGCAGCCACGGGCTCGTGCGCGGGGGCAGAGTCCCCATGGGTGCAGGAGAGCAGCTGCTGCCTTGCAGTTTGTGGGTGTAGTGGAGGGACTGCCCCGTCTCCCAGGATAGACCTGTCCTGGCACCCTTGTAGTGGTGGCTCATTGTTTGAGCTCTTACCTGCACTGCTGGAATTGGGTGGATCCTGCAACTCTGGCAAGTGAAGAGGGATGGTGGTTACATGGGACCATAAACCCAGGAGCAGAGGAGTTTGTGTTTGTGGGAGATGAGGATATTTTGATAGATACAAACCTGTGACCTCTGCTTTCAATCTGCTTTGAAGTTTAGAGCTCTTCTAGTCCACAGCCATACTCTGGAGAAGTCATCCCAGTAGTATCCCATCGTGGCCTACTTTTCTCTCCCCGAAGACCCAGGGAGTTGTTTACATTCCTTTCTTCTTTGTTATTAATAATTTAAGTTCAGGGTGACCTTTGAAAGTAAGTTACTAAAAATTGTGACTGAATTATTTTGTGGTATTTACTGTTAAAGAGTATTGCTGAAACTTCTGAAGAAGATACAAAAGCATTCTGCATTACTAAGAATAACATCTGGAAATGGCACTGACAAGGAGACTTAAGGGGCGTCATCTGACCTGATAAACTGCTCTACTCAGTTTGCGAAATTTCCAACTCCCTTAGCAGTTCTGTGGCCCAACTAGCTAGAAGATTTTTGAGAACTTTATACATCCCTTAGAGGTATCCAGCACTGGATATAGTCAGAGGCAAACTACTGGGAGTGACTGTCTGTGTTACTGTGGATGGGGAAAACATTTTATTTTTTACTGCCTTAAAAATGTTGTCTGTGAACCTAAGTGTTCCAAGATATTTTCTTATTCATGGTTCTGTGAAATGAAAAATGGACCTCAGCAGAAGTGTTCAAGCCAGAGAAACTCAAATGTTGTTCTTGAATAAAATTGAACTAAGCTTGAAGTTACGTACATTTGGCGGCTCCTCTAGTCTTGGAAAAGCATCCACTTAATTATTCAATTGGTCACAAAATGTACTTTCCTCTTTTTTTTCTCATCCCTGTGGAGATAATTAACTAAGTGTTAGATGCAGAAAGTAAGGACTGTATGTTCGTAAAAACACATTGGTATTTCTGACCTTTGCTCTTTAGACACCTATTTCATCCATAAATCTTTGTGTAAAAAAAAAAAAATTGTACTAAGGGATTTTGAATTTTAAAAATTTACCTCTGCCTCAAGAATTGATCTTGAAATACTTTTCTTGAATACTTGCATATGCTATATAGATTTCAGCATTAATTTTAAATGAAAAAAGAATCATATCCTAATGTCTATGAATCTGGTTTGTTAAGTTTTTATGTATCTTTTGAGGTGATGGTCTTTCTGTCCCATCCGACATCTACTCAAAAGCTACTTTCAACACACCTTTAATATTAATTACTACTAGTGTCTGCTCTAGTACCATAATATCAAAGATCTGCTTTATTAATTGTAGAATATTTCTCCCTGAAGTCATCACTTGTGCAATTAGTATATACAGCACCATTCCTGTAGCGCGCTTCTCGCTGAAAATCTCTTGTGGTCCCTGTTCGGGCGCCACTTGTCGCGCGCTTAGACTGAGACTCCAGACTGCTTGTCGCACTACGCTCAGAAATCACTCTTACTTTCTCGCTGCGGCGGTGGATCCGCTCGGCTGCTATTTCTCTGAGTCTCAAGGTAGCCGACTGCTGTTTTTCTCCAAATTGTCCGAGTCTGGAAACCCACCGAGCTGCTCTTCTTCTGAGCCGTGCTGTTATCTTCAAGTCTCAGGGTCGACCCGTCGGCTGGGGGGAGGGTGCGG
>JAWLRI010000344.1:4373215-4415244 GCA_034781795.1 Crypturellus tataupa | reverse complement strand
AGGGCCTAACTTGTGCTAAGAGCCTAAGTTACTTATGCTAAGAGCCTAGGGCCTAACTTATGCTAAGAGCCTAAGTACCTAAAATCTAAGACCTTGGTTGTTCACGCAGAATCCATGTCCCCGATCCTTACACCGTTCTGCAACACATTCCTGTAAGTTATAGTATTGTAGAAGTTGGTTTCGGCTGCTACTATATTTTAAACTATTTTAACCGCATTTTTTAAAAGAGTCATTTGTTTTCATTGATAATTTTTATGTAAGGTACATTTTGTACTATTTTAAAATGGCAGTGTTTTGTAGTTCTTTTGAGGTCTGCCTTGAATTCTTGAAATCTGGAGGTGAAATTCACTGTGTATATCTTCTAGTATGTTTGGAAACTAGCTACTTAGGAATGAAGGATTCAAAGGGAAAGTAATTATTAATGAGTTCAGTCTCAGGAGCATTTATGTGACTTCTGTTACACATTGGTCAAGCAAAACAGCAACTTCAGGTTGCTTGCTTCCAGTGTTGCCTCCTCTTTTGGAGGCCTGTCTGCTATAGTAGTACATTTTCTAATGTCTTGCCGAAATACATTCATGCTTTATTTGTACATGTTTGTTCTTTTACCACAATTAACTCTCAATGTACACATTTTTGATGGAGATCAAAATTTGTTTTTGGGAGAGAGAGAGAAGGGGAGGTGCAATGAAGCCGGGCATTTCTGTTCTGCTCTCCTGCTCAATAGTCTTTGTTCCTCTTACTGTTACCATAGCCTTTCTTTGCATATAGCAAAGTTTTGGGTTAATCTTCCTGGGATGTGGGTAATTGGAGTTGCATAAAATGCTTCAAGGGAGATGTGTTGTACAGAGGCATTTGTATGGTTTTGTTTTTACTATAACTGATACACCCTGGGATTGTACCTGCTATTTGTACAGTGAGGGTGCCTAGATATGTTCCCCTGCTGCATCATTCCCACTTTGAGCACCCAATTCACACACAGTAAGTGCTCATTTGCTAGCCCCAAAATGCATGATCTTGCACTTGGTGTTATTAGATTTCATGCCAGTTCTCGAAGCAATGCAGCTGGCCTGTGTGTTGTGCTCCTTTTCCATATTAATGTTGTTTCTCAACCTTGTGACAGCAGCAAATTTGGCACTACTCAGGGCCGAAATGTGTACTGCAATCACATACGTGCCTGTGCATGTGTACAGAACCAACACTTTCTGAGCTTCAATGAAAACTTTTTCTATGCCAGCACATCTCCACTGTGTATTACTTTCTGTATACTCTTGAAGTTGTTTAGGCATCTTACAATTGCTCTAATCTTAATCTTTTCCTCCTTAAATATGGTTAGGTCATAGCTAATGCTCTGCTAAGTCCCTGTACTTAAATCATGCACTTTGTATAGAAAATTTATTCTGTACCAGACTAGTTTGACATGATCTTTGCTAGATATACTTTGCATTTTATCCTACTTTTCTGTATCATGTAAACTATTTTTTCTTGGATATTTGTCCTGAAGCTTTTCATGCTGCTGATATTGGACTAAAAGGTGACTATTTTTCATGATTTCTTAAATATAAATACTCCCTTTATCGTTTTCCAACGATATTATTTAGTATTGATTTAGTATTACCCCATACCATCTGGTCTTCTGTGTAACTTGTTTCAGAATATCCAATTCATCTGACTTGAAGCTTTTTCTTTTTTTTTCTTTCTTTTTTTATTTGTTCTGATTGCTTGTTTTTTGGCCAGAAATACATTTCCTTTTCCTTTCTTATAAATATCTACATAATGTTTTCTGTTATTGAATTTCTCTACAAATTCTAAATCAACTTTTCCCCCCACCATGTATTTACTAGCATATAAAATTGTCTCTATTTGTTGAGCGGTAGCTTTTCTATTTGAAGGTGGGGAAGGCGCCATCTGCTTATTCCAAACACTTTCTAAATTATTTCCAAAATGGTTGGCTACTAATTAAATCCAAGTTTCAGAAAACCAAAGAGATTCTAGAGATTCCTGTCTGTACTGTATATAGATACAGCTCTATGTTTTTGTAATATTGTAGTATTAGTCTGGCAGAATTGCTTTTATCATCCGTTTGCAAAGTAATTTTGACCCAGCTAGACCCTATTTGATCCATGTTATCTCTTCTTTTTTCTTCTGAGTCTCTTGGGTGGTTAAAATACAGTGCTGCTTCGTCCCTATATCACACGCACTTTCTTGGCCAGAACAGACTCTTCAGTACTGAGATCAATACCTGATCCATCGTGTTTCTTTTATAACCATAATTCTGCCTGCAAATCTCCTGATTTGTTTCAGAAGAGGAAAGCAACATCTGCAGTGTTGTTTTTTTTTTAGGACCTCTCTGCCACTTTACAGCATAGGAGGACTTAAATGAGTAGAAGGGTTTTAAAAAGAAAAAGAAGGAAAAAATGGCTGGTGGGCCTGGAATTAGATTAAATTTTAAATGTTACTGGCTTTGTGCTGAAATCTCCGCCTGTGAGTAAGCAGCGGGAAAGTTGGGGAGGATTTAGGCCTTGGGAAAAGGCGTTTATTTGTTGCATACCACCAATCCTTTCCTGCCTTCCTTTCCTGATCTCCTGCTGGAACAGTTGCATTCAGCTGTTGAACCCTGGGTCCAAGTTGTTCCATGGATGTTGCAAATATTACAGAGGAAGTCCTGGCTCCTTAGGTGCCAATGGAGTTTTTGTTAATGACTTGTGAAGGTCAGGATGTCACCACCCTATTTACATATGTGTTAGACTTTTTTTGGTACTGCTCTGACTCTGGGAAAGATTTTCACTGTTTATCTAAAATGGTGCTGAATGGATCACAGACTGATCCAGTGATGCATCTGGATTCACTTTTACAAGGGACAATGGAGGAGGAAAAAAACACTTGAAAAATTATTTTTCTAAATTGAAATCAGAAGTCTTGAAAGCACTCTCATTTGACTGTTACATTTAAGGAAAGGCCTGGAAATGTAATATTTTCTCAATTGAAGCAAGTTGTATTTTGAACATGCAACTATATATCGTGATTGCTAAAGGTAATAACGTGGCCATTATTTAAGGTATGCCGCAAGGCATCCTGGACCGACAGCTTCAAATTGCCCTGTAAATCTGCCTGACACAGCTTTAAAAGAAATAAAACGCAAGTGAAAGCCCTAGTGTTTAGTCTAAAAACACACAAGGCTGTGATTGCTATTTTAGCCCATGTGGACTAACCGAGGAAGCCTTTTGTCAGCTCTCCGACCTACTGAGTGGTGTCAGCTTGATTTCTGTGTTAATGTGCTGACTCTTTGGTTTGATACTTTCCATTAAAGTACATGTAAAGAGCTTGTGTGGTTTTGTTTTATTTAGCAGCTTTCCCTGTTCTAAAGGTTTTTCCAAAGACTGCCCTTGGTATCAGTGAAAATAAGAGGAAGTGCTTTGGAAATTGTATTCAGTTGTTGGAAGCAATTATTAAGCATTTGTACAATGCTAAAAGGATGGAAACAGGTGGAGAGCCTTGTAAGCTAACGGGATAACCAAATGCAGGATGATCTATCCCTTATGCAGAAATACCAAGTAGGATGGTCAGAGTGGTGCAAGTCATAAAATGTCTAGCACCAATTCTAGCACAAGCTTCCTGGTGTGAAAGCTTGTTGGGTTTAGGTTGAAGGATGCTCCTTGCACCTGCTCTTTAGGCCTGGTATTCTTGGGGAAGATGACTTGTTCCTGGCAGAGGCTACTGAAAAACAAAGCAGCCCTGGACTGGTTTTATCTCAGTCTAGACTAGCAGTTGGAGTGGGATTTTGACACCATTTTTCCTTGATTGGTGATGGTATGCGTGATCACCTCTGGTGATTTTCCTAGGACAGTCGAGACATTATAGACCTTCCTCCAAGACCCTGAGCAAGTGGAGGTCTGCGTGTCCCTTTCTCCCTGGAGTAAATGTAATGCCACTTCCAAAACATGACTCTATTGCCTGGATAGGTTATGGCTTAATGCTGGATGTTATAATTGCTAATTCAGTATTGTATGGCCTGATTCATTCCGCTGTGCCCTTCTATTAGAAAGTGATTACAAGCTACTGAGTTTTCTTCTTTTCATTAATGAGTGGAAATCACAAGTGATGAATGACCCTTGAACTTGTCCTTTTCAAGAACTGCTCCAAAAGAGACCTCCTTGAATGGCGGATGTTGGCACTCTGCCTTGCACTCTCTTTCCCATCTCCCCTCCTTCCTCTCCTCTGCCATCACAAAGTGACTGAAAGTTGCAGGTTTTATATGAGATAAAAGGTTCACCTAATTCACCTTGGGATTATGACCATTGTGTAGAGAAATAAGTGAAGTATTTTGCCTTGTTTAAACAAATCTCTCTGGAAACAAAATTGTTTCTCTCCTTTCCATCAGCATCTGTTGTGTATTGTGAAATAACTGCCATTCCACATACCTTAAGCCCCAGTTGTGAGTGAAGCAGATCTTCACCCTGACCAGTTGCTGAAGCCTGAAACATGCTGTGATTGCAGTGAAGGCCCATAATGAAATGGACCCTGGAAATGAAAAGCCCTGTCTAGCTGATCCACTGACATCTTAAAATCTTGTTCCGTATATGGCATTATGGGAATTTGCCGCCTGAGGTTATTATGTCCTGTTTTCCTTTTCACAGGTAGAGTCACCCCAGAACAGCTCAGCTCATACATCCAGCTTTTCAAAAATAATTTCAAAGCTCTGGAGAACCACTGTGGGCTTCTACAGCTTGTGCTGGCCGCGGTCCAGACTTTGAAACACCCACAGAATTCCAAATGGGACAACTTCCTAGCATTTGAGAGACTACTTCTACAGGTACATATTATGTGAATTTATTTGACTTGAGTAAATTTTTTTATTTGAAATCCCATTGGATTCTGTAATTTGCATTTTATGTGTTAAGGAGTGGTGAATATCTTTTTAAAAGTTTGTTCCTTATTGTAATTTTATTTTTATGTGATTTTATACTTATACTAAATTTCAAGATGATATGACTTGTAGCATTGGATAGAATTGCTTTTATGTCTTCAGACTGTTAGTAATATCGCCCCTCTTTAGGCCGTATACTGAATCAAATTTTTTTTTTTTTTTACTGTGTCAGTGTAAGTCGTGGGTAGTTCACAGTGTGGGCAAAAGTGTAGTTGGAAATTCCATCACAAGAGTGAGGTTGCTCTTGCTCACAGCTGTCGTCTACCCTCAGCTTTTCCCACCACCAGCTTCTTTACAGCATCCTGTTGGTGACCACAGTGTTATTGACATACCATTTTGTATCGTACTTGGATCTCTCTCAGGAAATCAAGAGTTAGTGGCTTTTTTTGAACTCTATCCTACTAACCTTTGGAGAAGTACCAAATAAAGGAGGCATTTTGTAAGAACCTAACAGAGTTAATCTCTGCTGAAATTAGGGGAAAAATGAACATTTCTGTCTGTGCTGCCTCTACTGCCATTGTGTTGTTTTTAGAGAAATGATTTTTTTTTTTTAAATCCTAGTATAAGGCAAGGCTTCACAAGGTAAAATGTAATGTTGAAGTAACTAATGTTAAAAGTCACTTATAGTGCTAAACTTCCAAGTTACATAAAATCAGCCTTTAATGAGTGAAGTGTATAGTTTGTGGGCCACAGCTAATAGATAGTTTTCTGGTAGCTTTACCATCTTTGTCTAAATGTCAAAAACCATCAATCCAACCCTCCCCATATTTTGCAGCAGAATATAATCTTAGAGAAGACATAACCTATACAGATATTCTAACTTTGTTGTGAATAAATGTTTTGATATATTGGGGACTTGGGGGATATATTTGATTTGGGGATGTGGGGAATAATAAAAACTAATCATTTAATAGTAGCAACTGCTTGTCTGCATTAATTTAGATAATTGTCTTGAGAAGAAATACTTTTGATAATACATGCTGACTTCTTTAAGAAAAATCGTACCTCAGATAAAGGAAATTATTGTAGCCATTCTTTTTACTTGGACTGTAGACATAGGATTGAGAGGAATTCCTGGTCTGCAGCCCATAGTTTCTCTGTGTACTTGCAGTGATTCACATATACTTCTTCTCAGAAGCTGGTTAAATTCCATTTTAAAACCAGTTAGGCCTCAGAATCAAAATAAAGCTGCAAGCTCAGCATTGTTTCAACAACAACAGGCGGCCGCCTGTAAAAGCTATGCCTTAAATCAGCAGGGAGTGGAAAAACAGAGGTAAGAAACAGCCAAACTTTTAAAATATACATTTCATTAAAAAAATGTACAACAAGCGCTCTTATAATCATAACATGAGGCTTTGGATTATACCCACTGCTTTCCACTCATCTTATTAAGGTAGAATATGTTAGCCAAAGCAAACTTTCTGTGCCAACATGCATAACTGCTGCTTAAGCACATACTCATTTCCAGTAGTTCAAGCAACAATTATTTTGAATTACATGATCCATAAAACGTGTACTTTTACTGACTCTATTTTGAAGACAGTCTGAGTTGCATTATCTATTTTTGAGCACATGGTTTGTCTCTGATCTGTTCATGGGCTTCTCGGGAGAGCGAAGTAGCAAGAGACTCAAAACTTTTGAGATATTTTTATTTAAAAAATCAAGTAGGATTTTGTAGGCAGAATGCTTGGTACTAAATTTCATGTCATGGTGTTCCATTCCAACATGACTACTGATAAATTCTTTAGTAGAGTTGTCATATTTCAGTTATTTTAAAATACTAAATAAATCTTTTTTAAAAATTAATATAAGTTCTGTTTAACATGAAAGTAGCAGTGTGACTGTCTCATTGAATCTTTAAAGAAAAATGACAACCTTTTTTGAAAGGTCTACTGGGAGAAATATTGTTAGACTGTGGTCAAGGTAGGAGCTCTAGATTTTGCACTGATGGATGCATGCCAGGTTTCAGATGACACCGAAGAAGACAACCAGTTCAAACAGGGTTCTAAGATTCCCCAAAGACAAAAATCTTCCTTGTTTTAGAGTTTTTCTCATTGCTGAATCTTTCTGATTAGTCACATGTGCTTAGTCTATTGCAGGCTGTTTTGCATTGCTAACACTAAATCTTTAATCAAACTCTTGCACTGAATCACCTCTTCCATTTTTCTTCTCTTTGTTATTCTACACTACTCTCAGTAGATTTTCCAGATACTGAATTCTAAAAATAGCCTAAATAGAAAGTAACCTGCTTATAGTGTTTTATCATAATTAATGTATTTTCTTAGGCTTGTGATATCCCAGGTTTTCAACAACTCTAGTAAGAAAGAGTTTGGTTTTGACTAGAAGTCCAGCCATCTCTTCTTAAGTGAATGATGGTCTCCAAGCAAAATCCCATGGTTAATTTGAGCGTGGCCTTGACTCAAAGGGAAAGAGGATTATGGCCTGAGCTAGAAGTAAAACATCAGGGTGATCCATCACGTCTACTGTAGGATTTTTCAGTGTTCCACCGCCCTGCCTTTTTACATGACAGCTTCTACTATTGAGAAGTTTCAAATATGTTGCGATTATGAATTAAAGCATTATACCTTATTAGCCAAGGAAGAACCTGCCCCATGCTATTTTCCATCTATTGAGGTCCTTCTTCCTTTTCTGTAATTCTGACCATCCATAAAAGAGATAGATGGGAAGAGGAATGGAAGAGGAACACAAGCTAAGTGCTGCACCAGGCAGTCTCTGACGCTCCAGTTGTGCCTCACGTCCGTGCCTTGTTTTTCTTCAGCTGAGGATCTAAACCTTAGGAGAGGTTCTAGGAGAGAAGCTAAGAAACAATGTTGTCATTCACGGTGTGCTCTGTTAAGATATACTTGAGGCATCACTCCATTATCCCTGAAATTTTGAATTTCTGTGGAGGTTTATTAAGCTGCAGTGGCTCATGAGATACAGAACATGGGAGGAGTAAAAGGTATTGCTCAGAAATTCCTCAGTTTTAGGGTTAGATGTTACCCCTCAGAGCTGGCTGCATCCTTCAGACACAATCTTTCTCTAAAGATTTAAGAGGACACACACAGCAGTATTCCATTTCAGTCCCAAGGTCAAGGATTATTCATTGCAAACAGGTTTGTCAGACTGTTTTTTTTAAATAACGTTTGGAGAACTTAAAATATATTTCTCTCTAAAGAAAACAGGCATTTTCCACGCAATTTAGATCTCTGCTGTTGTACTTGGGAATGAGATAGAAGAGAGGGATTTAATTTGATCACAAATTTCTATAGGTTATGATGTGCAAAGACGTTTTGTCATGACAGAAAGTTTTCTCTTAGTATTATCATTTCTACATGACTGCAAGTTCTGCTGACAGTTTTATCACTTGGCACTGCCTGGTAGTGAAAGGTTTGTTGCAGGTAATTGTGTGCTGCATGCCTTTTTGTTGTTGTTTGTTTGTTTTGTTTGCTTGTTTTTTGTTTTAAATGCAGATTTTTCCACTAAACTGAGTGGATTTAAATAGCCAGTTCCTATATGTATTGTGGTTTTCGGATTTGTATTCCCACAGTAGAAATATCTCCTGTAGATGCCTTCTTTTCATTACTTATAATAATTGATAATAACTCAATATGAAGGAAAAATACCTTATGCAGTGCTACTGCTATTTTTGATCTATTTCTCACAAACAATTCATACTTTTATTATCATGCAGGGTGTTTTGCACAAGAGATGCTGAAAGCAAAAAGCTCTTTTGACCAAAAAACAAAATAAGGGTGTTTCCTCTTTAGAATGAGGTCATTCTTCTATTCTTCTTCCTTTTTTTTTTTTTTTTTTAAGAGTCTGGGCTAAACTTCATTTTAAAATATAAATGTAAAAACGTTAAATTTTTGCATTGGCGAAAACAAGAAAGTATTAAATATTATTAAGTTCATTGAAGTTAGCTCTTCATTTAAAAATTGCAGACTGATGCTGAGCCTTAGTACCATATACTCTCAAAGGTGATTTGAATTAGGTGTCATGTTTAAAAGCAAGACATTGCTCACAAGTTTATAGTTTGAAAACCTCAGAGTGGACAAGAGACTGTGCTGTTCTGGTTGGTTATGAGTAATCTTATGATCATACCTAGCTGAGAGCCTTGCAGCTTTCACCTCCCATTCGAATTCTCATGCTTTAAACTCTAAGATGTGTCCGAGCTTTTGCTCCCTGGGTGTCACCCCTTGTCTGTGGCTGATGCCTTGGCTGGTGCTAATGGTTATCCCCCATGCAGCATCTCCCAACTTGAAATGTCCTTAGTGCGTTTGGAAATAACCTGGGCTTGAGGGCATTTATCTTACTGATAAGGATTTGAGCTCCTGTTCAACCTATATGTCCTACTACTGTTACTTAACGCCTTTTTTTTTAATGTTTTTAGGCCAACTCAAGGACAGATAAAAAGGCAGTGATAGGTAGATTTACACTGTCTGCTTAGGGATACAAATACCTTGTAATAATTTGGCTTAATAAATAATGGCTAGGTCCTACAAGATATATCTATTTATCAAAATCATTATACTGTAGGGTTTATTTATTTATTATTAAAGGATGGTCTTTTTTTAATTTTATGTATTCTATTACCATTTTTGCAAAGCTGTGCTTTATGTCAGGAACAATGTAATACTTTAGCAGAAGTATCTCAAATTTTTAGTGGCTTTTGGTAGCAATACCAGAAAAATACAGGTCAAATGCTCTATTGGAAGCTGTGCATCTGTATTTACACAGAGAGTTCTTGAGAGTACATTATTTTCATGTTAAAAGTTTCAAATCTTTTAACTTAGTTTTATTGTCTTAATTTTTAGAAACATCCATTTTATCAGAAACCAGATTTCTTTTTTTTTGTCCTTAGTGTCTTGAGAAACAGAAAATACAGACATGTTTTTAAGAAAAACAGAAATTTCATGCCAGATGGCCATTCCAATGTTTTTATTTTTCTGTTGGCGGAAAGTGGATATGAGGTTAATAAAATTACATCATTCTTACTCCTATGAATATTATAGTGCCAGCTCAGAGAAAAAAAGAAGTGGAAAAAAACTGTAATATATCTTAATATTTTACATTGCAGTTAGTTAGTTAGTTTCAGCAGTAAAATTTAGTAACTAGGATGTTGGTAACCGTTCTGTCCTGCACTTTGATTCATTGATTGAGAGGTTGTGGAACCTTCTCTGGAGATCTTCAAGACCCGCTTGGATGCAGCCCTGTGCCATGTGCTCTAGGTGGCCCTGCGTGTGCAGGGGGGTTGGACTAGATGACCTCTAGAGGTCCCTTCCAACCTTAGGCATTCTGGGATTCTGTGATTACTATCTTTTATAAATGCAGGATAAGCACAACTCATTACTTAATCAAAGATGACCGTATTATTTACTTGCATTTTTGGAGACTGCAGATGAGGGTTAGCATTGTTCACATATGCTTGTGTGCACACGCAGGAAAACAGGAGCCTGTGCCAGGAAATTTGGGAACCGTCTTGCAGCCAATTTCTCTGCACAGAACTCACGGTAGTTTTCAGGGTTTGTGGCAGGGTATAGTACTGAGCAGTCATGTTATTGGCTCCAAACCAGTACAGAGCAAAACCTTAAGTGCAGGCCTCAGGGCTGCTGAAGCAAGCAGTTTAATACAAAGCAGTGAGGAAATACAGCTTTTGGTTTATTTGCTCTGTTAGTGAAGAGAATAATTCATAGTTCAGCTGTGCCGGGAACTTTTTTCCTTTATTTGAAGTCATGGGCCCTTCATTGTTTTTATTTGTATCGCTTTAGTTTACAATTTATAATTGTGTTGTTCAGCTCAGTGCAATAAATTCTCTTTTTGGTGGCCTGGCATCAATAAATGCTTTTTAAAATGATATTGCAACAGTGCTTGGAAAGAAGATCCGTGGTGTAAGTTGTGTATAATTAAAGAAGTTAGTAAAAACGAACAAAAAATCCTGTTACTAGATCAGTCAGCTTTCACTGTAAGGCTACATATGGAATGAATGATCCCTGTGTGGGCAGGAATCGTTCAAGCTGCTTTACTGATTGCAGAGGTCGTCCTCTGGAATTTAGTACTTTTGATGAGATTGCAAGCTTGGGCACTGATAAGGATTCTGTCTTGCCTAAAGCTAGAGAGTGGACAGAGATGTCAAATGTAATGTGGCGGTCGGTTCCGAAGAGAACGTAGTCCTGCAGCAGTCACCTGATAAAGCTTCCAAAATTTTTATGGAAAGTTTTTGCTCCTCTATTTGTTATGCTCATTCCATTTAAATGTGAGTAGCATCTTTCCAGAACATGTAAACTGGTGTGTGTTCTGCCTTTATTTTTGTGTTATTTTTAACTTTCCAAGTATTTATTCTGTAGAAATTCTATATAACTACAGCAGTACATGTAAAACAGAGGCTTAAATTCATAGACCTTACTGTTTTGGGCACATATGGTTTTGTACATCAAAGTTGGTGTTCTGTAGAGGAGCTTGGTGTTTAGAATCTATATTACATGTTTTCCAATGAGCTCATTTATACACAGTTTCAAAGCTTTAGAACTTGGAATTAATTTCAGAATTACAAGACTTGTTCAGAAGATATAGATAGATAGGAATAGATATAAAAATAACTTTTCTGATCAAGCTAATATTCTGCAAGTAGACATACAACTTGTCAGACAACTTTGAAAGCAAAATAAAATACAGATCAGAATTATTTTAACATTAAGCAATCTCTCTTAGAGTAAGTATAAACCTTTTTTGATACAATTTATTAGTCTACTTAAGGAAATCTGTTTTAAAAATCTCTAACACTGACTGGCAAAAGGTTAAACTCTCTTAAGTGGGGTTATAGGATCACATGGGGTGTATATTATTATAATATCACATGAGAAAGATTCCTGTCAAAGAAACATGTTTGTATACAGTTTAAAAATTGCAGCTCTCACTTAAAAAGCAAAAATAACCCTCCCTGATCTTCTGAAAGAGCAAATGTTTTGCATCCAGATAAGAGTCACGCAGAGCCTCTAAAATGAATGCTTAATAAAGAAATGGTTGTCTCGAGTGAATAAATATCCACATCAGTAGAATTTAAAAAGCCTTGTGGGAAGAAGAGGCTAAACAAATAAAGTCAATGGAAATTGTTAAATTAATGTTCTGTGTACAAAAGCAAAACACCTGGTATTAACTAATAGAACCCTAATGTATAAATGGCCTATGGGAGTCGTTTCTTTATTAAAAAAAAAAAAAAAAAGTGAATCAGTGAACAGATTTTTCTTGTCAGTTTCTTTTAAGCTACATGTTAGTAGTTACATGACAATTGATATCTATGTAGCTCTCATTCTGAAAGGACAGCATAATGTTCAGTTCTGTATGAATGTTTGTCACTTGAGATAGCTGGAGCCATTCATCAGCTCTATGGAATGTCTGTTAAGAGCTGCAAGTCACTTGCCATTTTTTCCCCTCTGTGATTTTTTTTTGCCTGAAAGTGTAATATTAACTGTTTATGTGCTGTAGAAGATGACATTAACCAAGCTGAAATATGGTTACATTTACTATATGTAAGTGTATGTGGAGGTGTCACAAAAAAAGCATAATACTAACAGTTTACTGAATGAGTTGCCATTTACTGTATTTAATTATGCTCCAGAAGGCAAAGGTTCCGTCATGTGTACTGCCAGTTAGTATTTGCTTTGCTGTGTGTATTGCTCCACTAATATTGAGTTGGGTGCTATTCAATTTGAGTTAGTGGCAGAATCTGCCTTCCAATCCCTAACTTCTTAAAGGATATTGTTGCCATTCTCACCAAATAATTAATATTTTTGTTTTTCTTTTTTATTATTTGCACAGGTCAGCCTGAGTAATGAAAAGTATTTATAAAAAACCTTCCAAAAACATAAGAAATGACTCCAATGCACTGGACAGATCTCTTGGCTGATTAACCCATAGATAAATAGCATGTGTATATTGCAGGTCTAACAAAGTGGAAGATTCAAATGTTTTTGGCAGAAGCATCTTATATGTTGATGGCAGGAGTAGGGGGAAGGGAAGGAAGCTGTAAGTAATACCTTTTTGGATGTGGCATTTATGGTCACGTGTAAGCAAATGCTGACTCGTAGTCCTTTTTTTGCTTGTTAAGAAAAGAAATCTTGTTAGGAAACACCCATCCATCCTCTTGATGGCTGTTTTGGTTTGACAAGATTTTGCTGCATATTGAACTCAAAGGATAGTATTGTGGTGTTTAGTCTCTATTAATAAGCTCATTAATATTAAGTGTGTGTTACTAGATAGGCAAAGTGGTTTATGAACAGAGATTGGAAGATAGGTGATTCAGTCTGTACACTGGCATTTGTTCCATTTGGATCTCTGCTTTTTTGATGAAAAGATTTGTTGGGGGTGTGTTTGGATGCTTTCATTCAAGATGGTTTACTCATCGTAGTCCAGGTTAGAAGAACAGGCTTTGAATATGACTTGCTGGCTTCTTATCTAAGTCTTAGTTAAGTCATAGTATAGGCTCGGAGAGAGGTTGCATTCACCTTTGTTCTTTGTCTGCTTTCACTAATCACTAGTTGTACTGTAGTCTGTTAAGGAAATGACCATTGTCTTTTATTTTATTTTTTTTTTACAGTGTAGGTGCTGTCCTAGATGAAATCCCAGGTCCTGTTGTAATAATAATGAGGTCAACACCAGAGTGCCCAGCATCTTGCTGGTAGGGCACAGCTCATAGGAATTGCTTATCATCAGAACAGCGCAGAACAGCAAATTATCTATCAAATCTCAGGTCTACAGGCCAGTCTGATAGTGCCAGCACTGCATCTGTCTGGTTTGGAGAGTGATTATTTTAGCCTACAGCATATTGCACATGTGTAGATATACACACCTGTGCTCACTAAGCTGCTTTTCCCACTGACTGAGTTGTCTGGGTGTAAGTCGACCCCAGTCTGGAAAATGAACAGTTGCATTAACACAATAGTGATCCCTGTTTGTAGACTTGGCCTCTTTGTGTCTTGTATCCCACAGAAGGTGGCTAAGGGATTTGTGACCCAGCAACAAACTAAGTGTAAGTTGAGTCTTCACACGTCTGTGCCAGCATGTCCTTATGGCTGCTGCCTTGGGTTCACAGCTCCTGGCAACCTCATTTATTGGTCATAAAGTTCCTTGACTGACTTGATGGAAGATTGAGGTAGTTTTCATTTTCAATGAGCTTTCCAGTCAGCCAAGATCGTGGTGATCTAGGACTTACCTACCTTTCTTAATTTAAGATGTTTTTCCTGGTGAACTTGAATCTGTAGTGCATTAGAGATCTCTTCAAAATTCTGTGTTCTTCCTTGCTATGGTTTCAATGAAGAAAGTAAAAAAAGGAAGTAAAAGAGTAACTCATGTTTAAAGGTAGTGCGCTGACTCAGCCAACAAAATCTCCATGGAATTTAACACTGTGGTAGGTCACAGAGAATAACTTCTGGAAACAAATCTGGCAAATCTACCTGGTGGAGATGACTAGTTACCTCTGCTTAAACACAGTTCTAGCCCTAACTCTTCCCCCTTTGGAATGAGTAAAGAATTAAGATTTAATCTTAATTCTGCTTGTGCATGATGAGCGAGCATTTCAGTTCTAGCAGGTGCTTCCTACATTTCCCTGTGGAGATCCTGTGCTTTCTTGGAAAATGGAGAGATTTCTAGTGTTTTTTTTTAGGCTTTCCCAGTTTATTCCTCTTCAGCAAAGTTGCCGTTCTTACCATGGATTTTCTGTATGGATTTTGCTGAGCTGCGCAGGTGCCTCCTTTGAAACCCTCCTGTTCCAGCCTGGTTCCCGTCACAAGGGCAGTAATGTCAGCGTGCTGTAGCTTAGGCAGAAGTGGCTTCATGCTACTAGGGCTATGCCCTTGGGCTCCCAGCTCTGTGCAGAGCGTGTCAGGGCTGATGTGAAGGTATGTTAAGACATGTGGCTGCTTCCTCCTCACTCACCTCATCCCCCCACAAGAAGGTACCCAGGAATTCTTCTCTGTATCTAGCAGTGACCTGCCTAGTCTGAAGCTACTTTAGCAGCATTTTCTCTGTGCTACTCTTTTTATGTATGTGCAGGAGAGCTGCGCTAATCACAAATGCAGCAGGATAGCGTGAGAAGGGCCATTTCTCTGTGGAGGTGCTCGTTACTCCTTCGGCCGCAGCTCTCCCTGTGTTTACCTTTGTGTGCGTGCGTGGCCTTTAAAGAAAGTAAGTACAGGATCCTTCTGTGCCTTTGCAACAAGTAGGATATGGTTTGAGGAGCAATCCAAAGCAATTCCAGCAAGTCCCACTGCTGGCAGAGGCGGAGGGCACTGCTGTAGGAGAACCTCACACGGTGCGCCCAGAGTGCAGAGATGCAATGGCATTTATTAGCTAATCCAGTGCAGTGACCAAACTTGGACTACTAATGGACTACTTTTAATTTTGTGACAGGTTAAAACGTGGTCGCAGTTGCAGTAAATTCATGGCTTAGTTCATTCAGCAGAGGTGTCTGCTTGATGTAGGTTTGTCCAGGATGCTGAAAGATAGGAAATGGTTCAGTAGTGAAAGATAGTTTGTCTGGGACTGTCATTGGGGAAGGGAGGAATTTCAAAATCTTTTTTAACTAGGGTATTAGTAAGACAAGGAAAAGAGGTAATGTGACAGAGAATAAAAAACTCTCCAAATATAACTTAACATAATCCATCAGCTGTTTTTTAGTATTCCTTCCCTACCCATCACCAAGGCTGGAGAAGGTAAAGAAGCCGTTAAACTGCAAGAAGAAAAGGATTCACACGTGCAGTTGTGTTAAACCCAAAGGTTCATCAGACCTGCCATTTTTCAGTAGTGCTGCCTTTTCTTATGAGAGAAGAAATCTTGTTTTGTTAAGGTAGGGAACATTTTCTGCAAGTGTTTTTAAACATCTCCCATTTTCTTTGAATTTTTTGAAGTAGCATTTTTCTGCAACAGAGGAGCAAAGATAATACAGGGAGTTCAGGGAGACGTAAATGCTGCATTAGATGAGGTTATCAAAATTGTTTGCTATAACTATGAAATGTATCTGCTCAGAGTATTTGTTTTTCTACTGTATAGTAACAGAGTGTGGTTAAAGTAAAGCCTTACAAAAGGAGACTGACATGGGTTCTCAACTGGCTGCTTATTAACAGATACTTAAAAAATTTGTATGAAATTTTTTTATTTGCTTGATTTATACTAGTTTTGTTTGGTTTTGAAATTGCATGCTGTATTTTAAAAAATATTTATTCTTCTCATATCTGAAGATGCTTAGAAGTAAAAGAAATACTTCTGTAAAATAATATTAATTCAAAAAAAAACCCCTGAAATTATGGGGATCATGTACCATTACCAGAAGTCTTTGTATCTTTAATGGACAAAAGCCTTAGTTGGACTTAAATCTCATGACTGTAAATATATGTCACATAGGAATATATTTTAAAATATGTTCTTGTGCCAAAAGCCAAGTGAAGAACCCTCTTACTTACATTAAAGTTGCCTCTCTTTTGTCTAGATTTTTCCCTAATCTGTAAGTGGATTTCATGTCATTTCTGAAATTATCCAAGAAAATACTCCATTCTCAAGGAGCCAATACACAATAGTCAAACACCCTTTTAGGTAGCATCATTTCTATTTTCACCATCTGCATTTTCTCTACCATGTCTTGCTGAGAGGTTAACTTTTGTCAGCAATATTGGAAAATAGACACTTTTCTTTTAGGCCCTATTAAAAATATATATATATTGAATGTGCCTACTGTAGGGGGCAACATATCTATCTTTTCATATTTACATCTTTTCACTGCATCTACAGACTTCTGTTTCTTTGTTTGCTTCAGAGATTGAACGTACTGAAGATGTGTGTTAACATTTAGTTGGTGTGGGGCTGAATGCATGTGTTGGCAATAAACAAACATGCCAGGAACCACCCTGCATCGAGGGACACAATAGGGAGAATTTTACTACCAGGACACAAATTTGGGGCTTTGGTTCAGATTTCATCCAATTCAATGGCATCTGCACTGATGAAAGTTTTCTGTATGAATTCAGCATGGGTAAGCCTATCAGTTTGAACTCCAAATGTTGGTAGCATCTGAAAATGGTTTGATAGCGTCTGTGAAATTGTTTGCTAGAGTATCGCAGTGTGCATTTGTGTTTTATCCTTAGCCTGACAGATTTCTTCTAGAAATGATTGCCACTGGAAAATGAAAAATTTCTTTGCTGTCTGATGAATGGAGTTAGATAGCTATGGATAAGCCTGGAGTTGTATGCCCTTTTGTCTCGCTGTTCCCATTCTGTAAGTCCAGGAGATTACTCAGCTCTGAAACACTAATTAGTAAAGTACTCTGGCTGGGCACTCGTTATCTTGTCTTTTTTTTGCCTCTGCTATTCATAAGATTTTATATATTCAGAAATATGAAAAATGAAAAAAAAAAGAAAATATTTAGAGGCAGAGGACATCTTCAAATCTGTTAAATATTTTCAGTAAGTAGTGGCACAGGAACTGATTTTCGTATATGAAAATATACCACTTGAACTGCTTTCTTGCAGAAGGAGTAACATGTTTAATGCAGATGGGCTCTTGAAAGAGGATGGAAACAGCAACTCGTGGATCACTAGGTGACCTGTTTTTCTGTCAAGAAGAACTAAAAATAATTTGCATATTTTTTGTTTTTGAAATATTTTCGTGTCATGTTGGTATAATTATTGGCACATATTGTATTGATTAGACTTTATTGTCGCATTATTCTCTCACATTCAAGAGCCATATGTGCTTCACATCTGGTGAACATTCAAGAGTCTTTTGAAAAACATTGCCTCATTTTTGTTCTTGAAAATGCATATGACAAATGCGATGCTTCTGCATCTGCTGCAGTTGGCTGCAATCAGAACGCACTAGTCTGGGCCTCCCATCCCGTTACAAAGACACCAAAGGTAACATAATACATTTTCTGTTAGCCAGAGTGCTAAGTGGATGATTGGGGGAGTTTCTTGCTTCTGAGGACAACCATGCTTTTTTGTTCTGTTGAAACCACAGTGGATTATATGGAACATACTGCTCTTTCTTGCCACTTTCATTAGACCAACACATAAAGAAGAAGGTGGGAAGAAAAGCATACATTTTCAAGAATCAATAGGAACCATCTACTTTTTTCCATTTAAATATGCCAACATGTAATCTTGCTTTTGAGGAGGGTGTGACCTAGACACTACTGCTATGATATTCAGTATTAAAAGGCATAAAGAAACAACTTCAAATGTTTTGGAAAAAAAAAAAACTTCCCCTAGAAATCTGACTGTACAGTTCTGGTTTGGTACATGTGTCTCTGCAGTTTATAATGTGACTGCATGACCATACTTCGTGATGATGATGTTGCAGTTATTGTGAAACTGTCATAGTGTGAAATATACCCACTCTGTGCTACATCTGTTTAGAATATACGGTTCTCCCATACCAAATCAGTCGCATGCAAAGGAGATTGCGGTGCACTTTTCACACATTATTTATTATGTAGGGCTGAGTTAAAAATCACGATTAGCATCTTCTTACATTTCACCCTTAGGTGCATATAAAATAAAATCTCATTTGGGGGTACCTGAAGCCAAACTCAAACCTAAAACACGTTTAGTTGGGCTTAGAATGAAGGAGAAAATACTCTCTTGACTCAATAATGAACTTCATTTCTCTTTTGGGACTTGACTTTTGACACAGAGAGAAGGCCAAAATAAAAAACAGAGTGAGTGAGAGCCCCGACTTAAACCTGCTTTTAATTAGGCCTTGTAAAGAAGCTTTTCTGCTAAAACTCTCAGGTTGAAGAGTTCATGCACAAAATCTCCCTGTGGCTCATGTACAGCTAAACTAGGGACATTTGAATACACATTTTTGCATGTTTTTAACCAGAAAAAATGTGTGAGAAAGGAAGATGTCAGCATTATTTGTTTAATGCAGTTTTTACTAGACCACTGCGTTTCCAGTTATCTTCTTTATTTTGCTGTGTGTTTCAGTTTAAGACTTAATGCCAATACAAGATGCTTTGATATTAACAAACATGAAAACTAGGTTACTTTGGTTTCCCTTTTTACTAATTGCACATAAATCTGACCTAGTTCAGCTGGACACAGTTACAGTGCATTGGAAATGTAATACACATCTCAAATCAGAATCCTTGTGCCAAGACAAAGGTCAAACTAATTTTCTTGTTTGTTTGTTTTTAAAGGGATTAAATGAATGTAATTTTACCACAAGGAAACTGATGATGCCAGTTGCCTAAGTATAGCTTTTAAGTTCACATTTAAATAGGAGTAGACAAGCCCCTGATAAAGGGGTAGCAGGAATTATTTCAAAAGTAATATTCATTATGTAAGACTTCTGCAAAATGACGTACTAGTATCAACCATAGACAAAAATTTATATCACGCTAAAATAGAGCTATGGCTTCAGTGACAGACTGTAAACAAAAAGGGATGGGATAAAGTTAGCAGCAGTGTAATGCTAAGGAAAAATAAATAATTCCCTTTTGCTTGAAAGTGGCAAAGGTCCAACTCCTGAAACATCATCAATCATCCTTGATGACTAGATGAGATCATAAACATAATGAAGAAAAATAAACTTTAATTTAACTTAAATTGTGATTAGTGCAGTAAAAAATTAACTCTAAGCCCCCAATTTTTTTTCTTCTTCCAAACCTTTTGGAAGTCCTTCCTAGCTTTTCCCCACCCATTCCCAAGCTTGCAGGTTTTCTTCACTGTTGGAGATGTCATCCTTTATCCTTCTGTGCCTGTTCAGTGGGTGCTTTTAGATGTTTTGTTCCTTTTGCATTTCTACCAAATACTCTTTTTAAGTGTAGTGTTTGTATTATAAATACTGCATATCGCATATCATCTTATGATTTACCCAGGCCATCAGCTGAATAGCTGATGTCAGTTGTGGAAGACAGAGAAGCAAAGGGCAATATACTGACCAGGAAAGCTATTCCAACAAAACTGTACTGTGGAATATCTTCCTGAGTAAAATAAGAAAGGTTCTTTTACAGTTCTCACATCTCTATAACTTGTTAGCAGCACAACACATACTTTACAGAACAGTCCTGGACTGTCATGAAAATTGACCTGATATTTCGGTTTCTACATAGAACATTCAATGTTCTGATATTTTGCATTGTGATTTTTAGAGTGTTTCAGTATCTTTTGATAGATACTGAAACTGATAGTAGAAACAGAAACTGATAGTATCTTTTGAGAGATAGACATGTTCCTCATCAGCTGATAGCTTTGTATTGGGAAAGTTCTTTGAAGTTAGCCATTTGGTAGAAGTAACAACACTGCACCAACGGTGTGAAATCTTGATGTGGCACCAGCCTTAGAGCTGGCATCTTCGGAGCATCTTTATTTAAAAGATAAGCAGCATGTCACAAGCATTGCAGTCACGCAGTAGTCATTACTGATTATTTGAGAAACTGCGATCAGCTGTGCACTTTCATAGTTTTGGATCATTTGTTTAAATTCAACACCTGAAAAAGGAATAGTTGTTATAGCCTGTTCAGTGGTACATATGAAATAAATTGAGAATATCAATCTGGCACTTACGGGTCTAATTGATGCCAAATTGGCAGAGATTGAGCAGGAAGGGGTCTTGGGCTACCCCTTAACCTCTGAAACTTTTGCATACTTACTTTATCAGTTGTGTAGATAAGGGCTTTGGCTTCAGTGCTGTCAATCTGGCCCTTTCTTTAAGACGAAAATGCTGAATTTAGTTACATAGCTGTTGGTCTGGGTTCTGCTGTCTCCTCTGATACCAGCTGTTTAAAGTGAACTTCTGTTGGAAATTAGCATGTATTATTGCTGAGTATTGGGAACAAACTACGTGAGTGATGTTTTAGATAGATAGTGAGAAGTTTTATTAAAAAAATGCATAAATACTGACCTGGAATTTTTCTGATTATTTACCACTAAATAGTGAATTGATTATTCTGCTTTTATTTTTATAATATGATGATTTGGGGAAACTTAATATATACTGAGTTCAATTTCAGTCAACATGTCACGATGCTACATTATTTCATGTGGGAAGAACTTTGTAAGTTGAGAACTTGTGATTTTGGAGGAATGCCTTCAGAAGGCTCACTGCTGGTAGCAACTTACAGTATAGGAGGGATGCAGCCAATTCCTTGTTTTTTTTTTTGTTTTCATTTATACATGTTGGTTTCCTGGCTGTGTTGGCAAGACACATGGCATTTCAGAGCTCTAAATATTTTTCCATGAATGTTGAGAGATGCGAAGAGCTTAAGACAAAGAGGATGAGAAATGTGCCATGGAAAGAGAGATGCTTATTCTTTTGTAAGTGATCCTATTCTTGACAGTAAGTGGGGACATAAGTGTGTTTTTGAGACACATGTTAATAGATTTTTGTGGATGTGGGGATTTTGGCAGTAGTTTGAGGGGCCCTTTCTGGTGATCCATGCATGCATGTTTCGGTATGACAGCAGTAGGCTTTGTGTGGAGAGGGCAGTAGTGCTGCCTCACACTGGGGCTGGATGGATCCGTTAGGGCCAGTGTGCTTGGCAAGACAGATCATAAAGGATAAGCGTAATATGTAGTTCTGGGGTGTGATGTTTCAATTCCATTTTCCTGAAGTTACCACATACATTTCTAAAGTGGGTTAGACGTGGAGAATTTAAGACCTTTTTTTTTTTTGAGTTCATGGTATTTTTTGATGAGATGGGTAGCCAATGGAACATGACCTTCTTTAAGGATGAAACCTAGCTTGGTGATCCTCTAGGCTCAATGCTGGGTTACTTTTCAGTTTGCTGAAAAGTAATTGCTATCTTTGCAACAAAAAAGTTCTAAGGCAATAACTGATCCAGAGGAGACCTGACTGCTGCCTAAAGCTGGCAGAAGTTCAGCTGACACCTAGATATAGGTGTGAGGATACAGGGCTTGTTTGGACATCCCAAATGACATTTCCACTGTGTCGGTGTTGCTGTCACCAAAGTTATCTTTGTGTGGTATTCATATTCATGGCTATCTCTTTGGAGAGAACAACATGAACCAACTCTTTTCATGAATTTTTAAAATTATTATTAGATCTCAGTTCTCTCTTATTATGAATTTACCATTCCTATGTGCAATTTAATGTGAGATTTTCCCTTTCTTAACTGGATTTTGATAGTTCTGCACCAAAAAGTTAGTGAATCCATATATTTCTCATCATTTGGCAGATAATGGTATGTTCTGCAAGATTAGATGAGTAATAAGGGAAACTTTCAAGCATCTCCCATGAATTTACCCTTTCAGGTCAAATGCAAGATGCTTTTCTTTCTTTTTTTTTTTTTTTTTGTTTCCAGATTTGGTTTAAATCTAGATATTAAGCAAGCTGTTCTTTAGTAACAGTAAGAATTGGGGATTACTGATACATTTCAGAAAATTCTTCTGACTAACAATTTTCCTTTTAGTAGCAGCAAATACATCTTCCTGCATGTCCTTCAAGGTATTCCTGTGTACCAAAAGATTGTGAATTTTAAGTGATCACTAAAATAGTTAAATAATCAGTCATTCTCCTTTTTTTTCTTTGTGATCCTCAGGGAATTAAGTACTGGGAAAAAGATTCCATCAACTGGTTCCCCTACAGAAATGAAGAATATGAATTACTGCTCTTAGGGAAACATACAGTCTTTTCCACTCAATGGACCGGTTTGAGTGTCAAAATCTGGCAAAGAAATTTGGTTGGTTTTACCCTAAGGGAGTGAAAGCCATTAAATCTAAGTATAATCCGAGTATTTCCTTTTCTAGGAAAATGTAATACTCCTTCCAAGGATCACCTAAGCACAAGAAAAGTTTTCCTGAATGCAGGAAAACTGTTGCACTTTAATGTATATGTTTACTGGCTAATGCAATGTCCGTGCAGTCTGTTCAGCCATGAAGTATATAGTGACTTCTGTTTTTTTCTATGGGGAATTTGATTTGTCCCAGAAACATCTGGTTTATGTAAATGAGTGAGGAATTCTGCATGTTAGATGATTGCAAAATAGTATCTGTGGTCATTGCATTACTAAATTCATTACTAAATTCAGCTACATTTTGTAAAAATAAACATTTGCACTTCTGGAAATGCAATCCCTTTTCTGGGTTTGATTTTTTTTTTTTTAATGAGCACGTTTTTCTATGAATTATAAATGAGAACGCGCACAAAGGCAGCGCGTTCGTACTGGTAATTTAGCGGTTTTTATTATGTTTGGATAATTGCTGCAGGAGGGTGGAATTCCGTGCTGAGGGCCGCTTTGCGTGGCGCAACGTGGTAGCAGCCGCCCTCCCTGCGGCGCTGCAACACTGCCACCTTCCGGGCGCACGGCCTCACAGACGGGTTGAGCTTGGAGGGCGCCGCAGGAGACCATCTCGTCCACGCAGATGTCCCTGCTCCAGCAGGGACACCCGGGGCACGCGCGTTTGGAAGATCTCCAGAGAAGGCAGCGCCGTGGCCTGGCGGAGTCCGCGCGCCGCTCGGCTGCGGCCTGGTGCCCGAGCGCACGTGTGTGCCGCAGCGGAATCCGCTCTGCTGCTGGTTTATTACCAGTTACACGGGAGTATTCGGGAGAAAAATGTGTGGTGGGGTTTCAGGCTGGGCAGTGAGTGATGATTCCGTTTCTCTCCTGTGCTATTTTTGCATTTTTAATAACAGATATAAGTCTGGTGATACAATATATCAAGGCAACAGAGTGCTCGTTGGCTTCCTGCCAGACCAAGTGTAGAGGTCTTTATTTTTTTTTTCTTTTGCATAAAGCTAGTAATTCACTTTAATAAATTCATAGTGCTGCTAAACATGGAGAAAATTGCTTTTTGTGTCAAAGCTTAATTTTTTTTGTCTGCCTTTGACTTGATCTTGTTTTATTAAAATGATTTTGGTGGCATTTCTGTTGCATATTTTCTGATGTGAGAAACAAATCAAAACCTACTTATCGTATGAATCATTGTTAAAGTCAGCAGTAGTCCTCTGTGTAAAATCTACCAGTAAAAGCTGGGAGGATGGGGGATTAAACCTGGAGCACATTAAATTAGTTCCAGTCTATCCAGAGCAGGCTCTGTGCTGCCTGCTTAGGCAGGCAAAACGGAAACAGGCCGTTTATAACAAGGCTGGTTTAAAAACGGTGGGGTTCATTTGAAAAAGATTTATATCCCCCACTTATATAAACATTACAAATGTGAGCTGCAAGCGGGAGGCAAATCTTTATCAAAATCTCTTTAAGAGCTTTTTTCATTGTGAATAAAATGGGCAGCATGTACTCTTGTTTGAAGATTCGCCAATATTTGCACAATAATCTCTTCTCAAGGCTCTCACTAATTAAAATACAGCTTGGTGTCATGCAGCAAGACCACCTACCAGTAATTTGTTTGGGTCGAACAGAAGTGATGGTGGCTGAGGCAGTGGAGGGAAACTGCTCAAGCAACGGAGCAAAGGTTGTCCTGAGACTAGTGTAGTTATTCCTTTTTCTGTAGTGCTTATTCCAAAAAGTGGTTGATTTTTGAAGAGCAAATAGCTGCCCGGATTTATCATTCTCCCCCCCCCCGCCCTTTGAGTCTACAGTTTTTAAACAATCGTGTGTTTTTTTGTGATCTCTGCTAGGACCTACAGAACAGTCTGCTACCGAGGTCTGAATGTTTTTGCTAGTAAAAGTAGGAAAGCAGTCTGGAATGTGAGGGTCCTCGCTGAAGACTGGGACAACTTCTGGCATCGTAACACTGGGGAGTAACTTAACATGCTGATGTTGTTCTGCAAGTTTATTTTTAAAAGGATTAAATATGAATTAGTGTAGCAAATATCTATTTTTATTTTTAGTAATACACATTTTTAAGTCACCTCTAGCTGTTTTAATGCCATTTTACTTTGCTTATTTAGCATACATGTTGTAAGAGTTGTCTAGATCCTGGATTTAACTGAAAGTGCTTCTCATATATCATTTTGATGTTAATAAACAGTGTCTAAAAGAGCTTTGTAATATTACTATCCTGCCTTCCAAAATAGGATCAACGTCTCAGATAAATGACTTAAAGTATTTTGTGAGTTGTAATATGTAACCAAGATCCTCTGGATTCTCTCATCCAAGATACAGTTTCTTTCCTTTTTACTGCTAATCTGTCCCCATATGGAATATCACTTATGCCCTAATTGTCATACAGTCTGATTCTGTCATCACAAAAAATGGATTGAAAGGTGGCTTGTTAGAAAATTAGGGGCTTTCCTTAGTGTGGAGGTATGAAGTAGCTGCCAAAAAAGAAAGCACTATTATCTGCTATTGCAGTGGTAAGTGCCCTGTATGCAGCGAAGCTCGGAGCTGTTACAGCTAGCTCGGAGCTTGCTGCAGTCCCGGGCCTTGCTGCTTTGGCCTCCTACCATAAGTCGAGGGCGGGGAAGTAAAAATAAAAATTGTCTTGGAATCTAGTGTATGCAACTGAAGTGATTTTTTTTAATGTAAATCAAAAAGCTGGTGTTTTTTGTTGTTTTTATTTTATTTTAGTATTATGAAGTAATTGTAACTTGTAAAGGAAATTTGTGAAAATTGTGAGTGTTATCATTCTGCACACTTTGGTGTTCTCCTGGGAAAAAAAATAAAATAGTTTAAAGGTAGCTTATGATAGGTGCACGTTTACCCTTTAAGGCTTGTTGTTGTTAAAATGATGTGGGATAAATATTTCCTGAGATGTTCAGACTGAAACTTAAAAATCTTTTCTGCATGAAGCAACAAGGAAATATATATACAAGCAACCAGAAACTTCTGAAGTCCTTAAATATTTGGGATGACATACGTGATTTAACTGTTTTTAGATATTGGGACCAGATGTCCCGTGTTCCCGCTGGCTCCCCCCGCACAAGGGCGATATCGCGAGGGCTCCGTGTGCTGACTCAGGCATTTGGCTGCGCGGGAGGGAAGCCCTGTGGGGGGGCAGCAGGCCGGGATGGGGGGCAGCAAGCCGGGATGGCTCTTCCTGTTGCAGCTCCTCGCCTTGGAGCTGGGGAGGAGGTGCGGGACGTCCCTTGGAAGCGGCCTCTGGCTGCCCTGGGAGAGGAGCCTCTGGAGGGGCAGCCTCGGGAGCGGAGCAAGGAGCCAGGCCCGACTCGGCCTCCAGCCTGAATCGGATGGAGGGGGCTGGGGCAATGGTGGGTGCTGAAGGAGGAGCCGCCTGGTGCGACTGCAAAGCAGGGGCTGGAGGTGCTTCCTAAAAAGCGGAGTCTAAAAGGCTGTGATATTCCCAACCCAGGGCCCTCTCACCACCACGTCACTGCTGGCGTCGGAGGTTTCTCTTCAGTTAGCTGGAAAAACGAGATATGTGTTTGGTGAGCTTTGCTTTAAGAGGAGGAGAACTCTTAGAGAAAGATTTCCAGTATGAGACAAGATGAAAAGAAGGATAGGATTTCAGCGGACCTTCACTATAGCACCAAAAAAATTAAAATCATTCATCTATCTATGCCTATGTTTCAATTGGCATTTTAATTTGATGTGTAATCAGTTGTTGTTGTAGCTGCTCTTTTCACACGTTAACGGGGGAAAAGGTACATAATGACTGGATTATCACTGCTCTTTCTGCCATCTGCTCTTCTCGGAGAGGTGATAACTTGATTACTCTTTAATGATGGTGGAAGACTGGCCAAGGAAATTAGGGCTTTAACTTGATACACTGTTGTGTGAAATGAGATGTTGCTGCATACTTACGGTTGTGTTATTTTCCATACTCCTTCAAAATGTGTCTCTGAATACTGAGATATAAAATATTTTAAAGGCAGTAGGATGTCCTTCAAAGTTAGCACATGATTTTAATTTGCATCTGCAAAATGCACTAACAAGTGATGCAGCATCGTGTGACCACCTGGATCCTTTAAAATAGCTTTCAAGTTTCTGGGCTTTTATGAATTTCAGATCCAAAAATGTTGGTAAATTCCAATGGTTTTGAGCAAGTATGTTTATCTAAGGACTGAAGGTGGCTGGATTTGTTCAAAAAAGTTTGCAATGGCAGTAAGAAAACATTACTTTCAAAAGAAAGAGGAGTGGCCTTCAAGCCCCTCTTGTTTTCCACCTCTTTAGAGGTGATTTTTTTCCTATTTTACTTTTGTTCCAGAGGATCTAATTTTTCCATTTCTGGTACCCATGGCCATGATGGGTAATCCCATCACTGAAAGTCTGGAGGCAGCCCTGCAGCCCTAGCGGGTTTATGGGACATGTGAAATTAAACTAGTGAAGGTGTGAAAGATTTTACAAAGAACAAGAGCCTGAAAAGAAACAGAAAGGCCTCAGAAGACAAGGATCCACAGGAAAACACATGAGTAGGAGTTAGTTTGGTTATTGAACAGTCTCTTTTTTTTTTTTTTTTAAGCACCACTGTGTAATAGCCTTCAAAGCCATGTCTAGTATTTTGGTATGGATTACCTTGTTTTCTCTGATATTTCCGAATTATTTTATCATTAAAGTATACAATTCTCTTCAGTGCTAAAGAGCTTGTGGTTTTATTCACTGGTTGCATTAAAGAGCCCTCTGTGTATTCAGGATTTGCTGTCCCTGAAGAAGCATACATAAACTGTAAATTGTTGTTCCTCTCTTGTGTAAGCTGTCCTCTCTCTAAGAAATTTACTCTTTACTGCTTATGTAACTCTTTCAGTATCACCTCCAATTTTTCAGCAGCTTCTTAGAAATGTAGCCGCTGGAACTGGACACAGTATCAGGATTTGGCCTACCCATATCACAGACAGGAGTTGACTTGTTCCCCTACCTGTGTGGGCTACTTCCCTGGTTAAAATGTATTTGATAGTTTTGTTAGTCCTTTTCCTACAACTTTGAGCTAAAAATGCCCATTCTGGGTCATACCAAAGATACAGCTAACCCAGTTTCCTTGTTCTAATTATCCTCAAAGGGAGCTGCCTACAAAAGATTAAGAGAAGAGGACAAGACTATATGATGCTCTCCCAGTTCAACCATTTTGAGGTCTGGCCCAGATGTGGTGTCTGTACACTTACTAAATTCAATGGATTTGTCTGTGTACTTACAAACATTTAATGGATTTCTTTTCTTTGTCCCTCTCTTTACTTCTCATGCATTTTTCCAGTCTTCTTTCTGAACCAGTGTAAACCTTCAGCACCATGAGCAAGCTTTGGCAAGGATTTCCCCAGCTCAGTGAACTGCGTGAAGAACTACCTCCTTCAATTTGCTTTTTCAAACTGGACAGCCCTTAGTTCTTACGTTGAGATGGAGTGAGCAATCAATCCCTACCTGCCTCCTCCAGTCCACTCGTAATCTTACAGGCCTCCCTGGCATTCCCTCTGAGTCATCCTTTTTCCAGACTGAAGCGTCCTAGCTAGCGAGTTAAGCAGGAATTCACGGTCTTTATTTGTCACATCTTTTTCAGGAACTGTTTTCCAGGGTAGAATCTCCTCATTCTGTAGAAAGTGGCCTGCCCTGTTGAATGATTAATTTGGCTGCACTGTATTTTTATGCTTTTTATTTGTTTTGTATCCCTGGGATTCTTGTCACTTACTTTGTACAGACGGAAAGCTTTCTTCTTGTTCTGTTCAAAGCTGATGTGCGTTTTAACCTCCCAGAATACCACGTTATTCCTCCGTGGTATATTGAAACCCAATCATCTTCTGGCACTTTTCCCAATGTCCCAAGACTCACAAAAAAAAATAAACAAAAGCCCTCAAAAACTCCCCCAAAATAATCCTGAAATGCATCCTTTCCAGAGATCCTTCTCCGATACCTGTTTTGTATTCAGTCCTTTTTCGTTCTCCTGGCAGAGGTTTTTGCTGTGCTGATTCATATTTATAGTGAACATGTCTGTAAAAGCCATCAAAACTAAAAGCTTTTGACTGAGCAGGTTGGAAGCACTCCCTTTTTAACTTATCAATGAGTCTTTTATGTCAGACGTAAATTTAAGTAAAATTGTCCTTATCCTTGCAGAACTTGCCCAATAAAATCCAGACTTATTATTTTTCTTTTTTTCAAGTATCCTGTTGCTGATGGGCCCCTATGAACCCATTAAAATATCTTAATATAGCTGTAAACTTGTAAAGTTTCCGAAACGAGAGAGGAGAATCTGGGCTCTATGAGGTAATGACACGTTGCCAGACAGCATAACTCGTTGAAATTAGGTGATTTCTGGACTGTGGAAGATTAGGTACTCATGTGATATTAGACACCTCTTTGTTGGCATTTAATTTTTGTAAAACACACGAGTACGACTTGTAACTGTGGCACGGTCATCAGCTACTGAATCTGCCCAGTGAAACACAGGAAACAAAAAGGCCTGAAGAAGATGACTGAAAACAGAAAATTGCAATTCAAACAGTGATGGTGCTCAGTAAAGATGGGTAACTAGTAAAAATAAATGTTATTTATGTTTTTTAAAGTACAATTTCTTTTTATGACTCTTAGAAGATAGTTTAAACAAAAATACTGGAATATGCTTCTTTGCTTCTTTCTTACCTGCATCTATGAGAAGTAGGTAAAATCATATGTTTAGGTCATGATCATGACCTTTGTCATTATTGGCTGAGAGAACTGATTTTTTTTTTTTAATTATATGGCTAAAAAAAGCTTCTTTCCAACATTTTGTTATTATCATACGTTAGTTATTCATGGTATGTTTCTGGAATTCTTCAAGACATGTTAAAAGTATTCTTCACCATAGGAGATTAGAAATGTAGTGCTTCTGAAAACCTTTATGTCATAAGTTAATTTTTCCTACCTTTGCTTGCTCTGCTTTGCAGTAAGCACTTATGTCACACACATTCAGCAGGTATAAACTAGCAAAGAACTGTTGCTCTCTGTAGTGTTGACTGATTTACAGCAGTAAAGAATCTGGTAATATGCCAGTGTACCGAAGAAGCCATCAAATAACAGGTGATTATTTATATTATTTTCTTTTCTATCTCTTGGCAAACTAAAGCCTTAATTTGTATAGGCTTCAAGCCAGCACTGTTGGATAAGGAAGCAGTTCCATCCTTAGCCTTCATGGCTAGTATTTCTGTGGCCAAGCAGTAAACCAGATCAGAGAACTGATTTGGGTGAAGTGATTTGTTTCAACGCACAGCCTCGGGAACACTTCAGTGGATGTAAAAGGAGAGACTTTTGTGAGGGGCAGAAGGCAAGAATGAGAGAAACTAGGGGAGGATGCTTTTAGGACAAATTTGAATCTGTGCCTTTGGCATTATGAGCCAGGTTAAAAATAGATTATAAAGTGTGTTGATATTGTTTTAGTTACTTTGTATTTCCTTCCATTCAAACTTCAAGAGCTTCTGTAAGAGCTGCCTGGAAATTGCCTCGACAATTTTCACAGAATCATAGCACAGGTGAGTTTGAAGTTTTGCAAATACAGGTCTTAGAGCACTGCAGTGGGTGATAAATGCAGAAACAGGGAGAGGAGATAGAATTGGCTCCTTGGAAAGACTGCATCAGAGATAGAGAAATTGATAGATGTAGTGTCAGAGGACACAGGTCTGAGACCCTCCTGCTGTTTTCCTCTTAGTGCACGTTCCTAATGAATTTCTGTATCGACTGTCAGGTGAGTAGACAGGTACTGCCATTAAAGAGAGAAAGATGCATGGGCTCTTAGCATTGAGAGAGACAAGTCATAAATGTGGCTCTTCCCCAGCAGAATGCTGTATGTTTTTTTCTCATTTTTAATCATTTGCTCTTTTTTTACCTGGAATTGGCCAGTTAAGCATCTCCCACTTCTCCTTTCAAGCTGCTTTGAGTTTGCTGGATGCTTCCTTTCCTTTTGCCTAGGTGTGAAGTTGTCTCCTTCCCCCTGCAAGGTGAGACTTTGTGAACCTTCTGACATAGTAAACCTAAGTTTCAGGCAGAGACTAAAACTCTTCTGGCACCCACAGTTCTTTCCTGTGAAAGAACGTTTGCAGACTCTGTACGTCAGTTATTTCATCCTACTCTTAAGTAGTCTGTCTGAATAACTTTATGTTCTGTGTTTTGGCTTTGGCAAACTGTAAAGTTTCATAATAGTGAGAAATAAGGGTTCTTATAAGAGTAGCACTTTGGAGGCCTTCAGTTTTGTGTCTTGTTTTGTCTTTCTTATTCTTCAATCATTTCCTACAAATATTTAAAAAGAAGACAAAAGAAAAATACTCTTTTTTTTTTTTCAAAAAAGAGTACTTACTTAAGTTGTTAATGCTTCCTAGAACTTCATCCTGAGAAACTTAATTTGCTTGGTAGGATCATACAGATTTATTGTCAAGTCACTTGTCACTCCAGGCCAATTTTTGAAAATAAAACGGCTACTCTGACCATTCTTCTCACCCACAGGGGAGCTACGTGTCATCCAGCCCAAATCTCAGATGGTCAAACTGTATAAGAAAGTGAATAACCAAACTGCCTCGTTCGGGCGAGGGCCAGCCGAGCAACTGAAGGCTGCGAGCTCCTCCCCAGCTTGGCAGCGTCTCTGTGCTTTGCTGAGCTGATCCAAGCACTCCAGGTTTGCGCACCCGTGAGATTATTTGGTGCACTTCCCACCACTTCTAGCACCTGGGTGAAGTCCTGAGAGAGTATGCACTGTGGTCCATCTCCATCTGGAGACGTCATGGAAAGGCATGCCAAAATCACAAAACAAACAAACAAAGCCAAACCTGCATAAAACTTTATTAGTCATGTATTGCAGCGTTAGAAAGTTGCATATATGTACTACTCCTCTCAGTCCTGAGGGCTTATGTGTGCTTGCACCTAAAGTACTTCGGAGGGGCTAGTTAGGAAAGAAGGCCATCTCTCATCGTTTCCTTCTTTCAGAAGAGAAAACAGGAAAAGCCAGCTTGGATTTTGCTTATCCCACAGCTTATAAACCCCCCCAAATTATTGATAGAAGTAGCTTTTATGAAATAGCTAAATGCATGAGGTCTGAATGGTCTTTTAGGAAATGGGCTGGATGGTCCAAACCTCCTCAATGTCTGTGTGTCCTACATGTTACAAAGACACATGGCGAGGCCTCGAAGTAGACGCCTGCACAGGATGTTCCAGGAATGAAGGACAATCTATGAATCAGGGACTTCTGAGTTTCCCCTCGTCTTCCTGCTGATTTTAACTGCAGCTGGGTTGGGGGGGTTGTTTTTCTTGTTTTGTTTTGTTTTTCTCCAGTAAACTTCTTACTGTTGTAAAACTCTGTGATTCCTGTTCCAAAAAATTCTCTTAACTCGTGCAACCTCTAAAGGAATTTAAAATGTTTTTCTCCTAAAACCAAAAGCCACTAGACTGTTTACATAATGAAATAGTCTTTTAAGATTATCTCCTCCTTCCTCCTGGATTCTAAAAGAAAATAAATTCCACTTGCTTGAAGTTGATTTTTTCTTTAATATTTTTAATGATGTGTTGAGGACAGTAGGTTGGAAGTTAAGGGATTAGAGTGCCTTAGTTCTCTTCTCTGTTTTGTCAGGGACACGTGTTAATTCAAGTCAGCTCTGACCCTCTCTTCTCTTCCTGCCCAGAGCACTCCATTTTCTCTTGTGTAAAAGACATGTAATGAGAGGTATTGCGTTACTTTGAATAGTAAATAACCCTGTAATTGCCTGAGTTTTAGGAAAATCACAGAAATACAAAACTTTTTTTTTTACAGTTTTTTACACATCCTCTTCATTCCTGTAGATCCTTTAAGTTAGATTTTAAATGTGTCTTTTGAAGCACAGTATCATACTCACTGTTTAGACACTGCAAAATTATTTTTGTACTTTACTCTCCTGCCATCTGCCAAAACACAGACCTTTTGCAAAAATCAGCAAACTGACGTCAGTTCATTTACCCTTAGGGATAGTAAATTATTACACAGCTTAAGTTTTAAAAATAAAAAAAGTAAAGAGGGTGGAGGAAAAAGATGGAAACAACAAGAATCTGTCACAAACTCTCTCAGGATTCCGAAGAATATATGATTATAGCATTAAAACCTCTAAACAATGCAACTGAGCAGAAGATGTAGAGTTTGGTCCTTAGTTGGCTAGTTGACTTGAGCAGTGTTAATGTTTTTTATGCAGCCTTTGGAAAGCTCCGAATTGACCTGTTTTTATTATTTTTATTGGCTCCCTTGATGATAGACAAATGGGGCTAACCTGAGGCCAACATAACCAGCAGGAAATTTGGGTCATGGGTAGTTACATTTTTAAAACTTGTGTTTTAGGGTTGTTCAATCAGGGTAATTGATTGATTGCTGCGCGGTGGAGGGAGCACCTAAATCGTCGGAGGTGGCTCGATAATGACAGTCTGCTGGCGGGCTCTGCCCGAGGCGGATCTCCCAACTCCCTGCGGAGTTGGGCTCCGCGGCGACGTTGCGAGTCCTGTTTTTCATGCGCGCTCCCGTCCAACTGGCCTGTTTGCACAGAACAGCCTCTTAAACTTGGCAGTCCTGTCTGAAATCCTCTGTAGCGCCATTTCCCCAGAGATAAGAAAAAAACATTCCAAAGAAGTTCATACCCCAAAAAGACCCTGTGTGCGTTTTAAAATTAACGGTTTATTATAGCTCCTCAATATTTTTTCTTTCAATTTTACTTTGAAGATAAGAGGTGACAATTGTTTCTTTAGGTTTTTGTGTTTCTGCCCTTCCTTCAGTAAATCATCCTGGAAGTTTAGACCCAGATAGGGGTTACTCCTATAGGTTTGAAAGCTTCCCTAGGGTGCTGCGCACACGTGTTTCAAGACTTATTAAGTCCTCAGGCAGTAGTTGTTGATGTCCTATTTGTGTGAGCATATGTCTCCTCAGTACAGCATGAATTTGGAAAGAATTTGTTCACATAAAAAAGAAAGCCATACCCTTTCCAAGAAATCATGTCTCATGTCACAGGAACATGCAATATGATACTTAAAGATGGGGGAGTACAGTGTGTTTGGCGGGTTGGAATAGATGATGTGCCACAAAATGGTGTACAATAATATGTGAAATAGGGTTGCCTGAACTTGAAAGTGAATTCAGATTAATATAGAATATGCACTGAAGTTCATAATGTATTACAGAATAACTCAATGCACAAGTTAATCTCTAGTCCTTTGATTTTTAATATGTATCAGTCTTTTGTTTACATTTACTAGACTTGTTGCAAGTGCCTTCACATACATCTAAATTCCTTTAATTTAATCATCTTCCATTTTAGGATCAGGATGATCTGAAATTTATCTAATTAGCATGCAAATGAGGATTTATGTGTCTAAATACACCTTTTTTCAGAAAGAAAACAGGTAACACTGAACTGAGGGAGGATTCACTTGAAGTGTAGGAAACAGCAGCAATGTCATGAGGGTGGCCCAGCTGCCAGCATGTGCCTGACCAACCCCAAGCGTTTTGGATTTGTTTTCCAGGCAGCACAGAGACTGGACTTGCTACTCAACTAATTTAATGTTCCGTGCACAACCACACATGTGCTGGCAAGTCCCCCCAGATTTTTAAATGTTCCTTTCAGGCTTTCAAACGTTTTTGACTACTGTAGCCTTATAATTTACTGTTTGAAGCCTTGAGTTGCACCTACTGTTAAATTTAGCATATGAATCATTAGAAAATTCTTCTCCAAGGTATGTGTTCAAATGAAAAACATAACGTGTGACCGCATTAAAGATGCTTGAAAGAGGGTCGACAGCATCCAGGTCAGGAACAGGAGGAGGCCCCAGGTCAGCAGAAGTGGTGTTTTCTAGCACCACCTTAGAAGAAGTTTTCTCAGAGCTTGAGTAGTTCATGTTTTCTTTATGATTGAGATCTGTAATGGATCCGTGTATGAATTAAAACTGCGATTTATAGGATGCCTGTTAGAGTATCCACAGTTGTTAAAGAGCGACTGAAACAAAATACAGCCCAACTCAGGAAGGCTTGAGGTATCTCAGGGATACCCTAGGAGATACATTTTTTGAGTTTCCATGTGCTCATAGTTAGACTCTGAAATCCCTGTCTAGATTTCCATTGCCAAACGAAGGCAGAACTTAATTAACATAGTTTAAAGCAGCCATAAACCTAATGGTGTAATTTTGCTATTGTACAAAGCTGTTCCTGTTTATTTTGTATTTATTTTCCTTTGCTGTTATTATCTGGCCTCTATTGTATGGGTGTGTTATTGACCACAGAACTTATTACCATGAGTACTCTGTTTGAAGTTACTGCAGTAGAAGCAAGAGCAAATGTTTACAGCCTTGGTTCTTTGGATTACAGAATCACCAGGGTTTTGCTTTATTCTGTGCTTGGATGCATATGTTTTCAGGAGGGGTCATGTGGTGATCTCAGGGCAAAGCGTAGGGTCCTGAGGGGTGCGTTGCAGAAGACCCCTCGAGTTGACCCAACAGCTCACGATTGCTAGCGGAGGAAGGTTGTGCTTCTGCTACGGGTGTCCGTCATCCCAGCCCGCTGATAAGCTCCAAACTTAACTTGCAGCAGAAAAGAAATGTGTTTTTAAATCTTGTATATAGGTGTGCGTGCGCAGCGGGGAAGATGATTCACTGGTGTTATTAGTTATGCTGCTGGCTTGAGTAGCACTGGCTTGAGTGGTGGGTCTCAGCCCCTGTCTGGTGTTCGGTGATGTGAGTGTTTGCGTGTCACTTAATGGAGTTTCTGTCTTACGTGTGCTTTCTCCAGCAATGGAAAAGCTACTTCCTCCTCCCACAGACTGCGTAAGAAGCAATTACACTTTCAGCGGCCCAAGAGCTAGGAAGTGCCAGCAATACTGTGTTCTCTCTCTTCTCTTCTACCAGCCTCCCTTCCTCATATATACAACACGATCATCTTTTAGTCACGGGTCACATACCTCTTCTCCCTCCATGCGACCTTGTTCACCCCACAGCATGGCCCTTCTGTGAGAATGAATCGGTCCTGTGCAGCACAGGAGGGTTTTTTGAGTGAAAAAAGCCCCTGCTGCATCAGTGGAGATGATGCGTGGTGCTGTGAGGGAGCTGGGCTGCCGAGGGTCACCGGTGCGTGTGCTGTGAGGGAGGCAGGGGCTGCCGAGGGTCACCGCACGTGCGAGGCAGCCGCTGCCGCCCCGCAGAAATGCTCCCTGTCCTCGCGCCCGTCGCAGGGGTCCCCGGGAAACCAGACCAGTCGCTTCAACTTGGTATTTCACAAGTGGCTCCCTCTGTTTCTAATTTTCTGTGTTGCTGACCTGAAGCCACGGGGTCAGGTTTGCAGATGTGCTGCGAAGCTGTGCTAGCGACGGGAGCCGCTGGGAGCTGCGCTGCGAGCTGCCTGCTCGAGGACAAAACCAGGCCTGAGGCTGAACCGAGGTGCAGGCCCAGAATTGCAAGGCAGCTTTAGACCTTGTGCTTTGTACCGTTTCACCCATACAAAAAAGACTGATGTTTTGGTTCTTTCATCTCACTGTTACATGGAGAAAGACTGATTTCTTAAGGTTTTAAACTATAATCTCGTTAAGATATATAAAGTGCTTAAAATATGTTCTTGTGAGTGCCTAGGAAAAAGGTTTTAAAAAACTAATGAATTTGCTTTTTGAGCAGCAAATAGGTCAGGGGACCATGCGCTGACAAATAAGGAAAATGTAGAAATTGAATAGGGAACTAATAAACTAGAATACTTGGAGACTTATCACTGATTAGACCTTTTAATGTTCATTTGTGGACCTGTTATCCATGAATTTGTCTTAACTCTTTTTGAACAAGTTGATTTGGTCCTATCTTATTTTTTGTACTGCAATATTTGAACAGTAGATCCACATTCATCTTATTCCCCACTTCTGTGGTATCACCTCTCCACTTTTACCTCTTCAAACCAAAAAAAAAATCATAGCTGTTCTGGTCTCTCTTTTTACCCAAAAGAGGTGATTTGACACTAAGCCATTATTTCTGTTGCAGGAATGGTAACTCTGCAGGATGCAAGCAGGTGCTGTTAAGCACTACAGGATGCATCTGACAAACTCTTCCTCTGTTTTTTCAGACTATTGGAGAGTCAGAAATGCCCAGTGTCTTGAAACAGCTATTGCCAATGATCAAGTGTCACAGTGAGCGGACACAAGATGACTACACCTGCGAGGACTTCCTTGTTTTGCTGGTATACATGTATTCTGTGGTTGGGGAAATGAAAGGTGGAAAAGAGCTGGATGACGCTGAAGAGGAAGTGAAAAAAGCTCTAGTCAAGGCAATCTGTGATGAGCCAGAACCTTCTCTCTTGTTGCAGAAAATAACAGGTAAAGATACTGTTTTAGTATGGTGGGAAATGGGTGACTGGGAAAACTAGAGCTAGAAGAATCATACAAAGAAAGCCAGACTTGTCTGTGGTGCTGAGAGTATGTGAGTAAGCCCAAGGATTTCCTGTAGTTTTGTTCCATCTCTGATGTTCATATATGCCAAGTGCTGACAGGCCATACTTGAATAGAGCTGAGTCTGATGAAAGCTCCACAATTTGTTCCTTTTGTTAAAGATTGGCTAAATTTGTGTGTTTTCATAAGGTAAGCTTTTCAATGATTTCTTTCACTGATCAGTGCAAAATTGGCCTTGCAAAGTCAAAATTAATCCTGGAAACATGTTCAGTGAACCACAGTTGTTTTGTGAATACTAGGAGCTGGCCTGTCTGGCATAAAAGAAGACATGTGTCTAAAGCTAACATTGAGCTTTTTGCTGAAACAACATGAGCATTAGCTTTTAAAAATAACATGCTAAGCTCTTTTTTAGGTGGGCACTCATGAGAACAGGAAAGTCCTAACCTCTTGCTGCTATTGTCACATATTTGAAAATTACTAAAGTTGTTATAAAAATGAATGCGGGTGGCATATCTGAATGGAGGAAGAGAGCTCACTCACTCATGTCAGTTTTCTTGATGCTTACTGATAGTGAGTAGGTCACTGCCCAGGTCACCTTTGAGGTAGGGAACACACAAACATAAATCAAAATGTCTCCAGGAGCTTTCAGTTGAAAGCCTCTGCCAAGAATTTGCCTTGGTGGGGAAGCTCCCTGGCAGGGCAGTAATTCTGCTGGTCTTAATCTGGTATTACTCTCTGTGGACTCTTATGCTTCAGAATACAGGTGTGTTCTATCTGGCCTACTGTTGCTTTGAATGTTAAATGGTTTAATTTTTATAAGACTCCTTCTGCAGAATGGGTAGCTCCACATACCTGCACCAGGCCTATATTTTCATACTCCTTTCAACATTGCCTGTAGCGTATGGTTCTGTATGCCTGGTAGCTTCCTATATCTCCCGCAGACTTCTGTGAGTCTTATGAGCTGCATGGTGTTTCCCCCTCCACCTCAGTGCTGTCTGCTGTTGGATATAGGGCAAGGCCAAACTTTTCTAAAACTGTGCTTTCATATTTTGCCTTTTTTTTTGTATGTATCTCCTTGTGCTTGTGAAAAGTTTGGGAAGATTTGAAGTTCCTAGAATTGAATTTAGGATCCAAAGCAGGCTTGTGTGTGCAAACTTCCCTTGTTGCCTCTGTGGTCTCAGGCTACCCAGTTGGAGAGACTACCTTAGATGTACAGCAATATTATGTATATACATGTATATATATAGTGCTTACATTACATCGCCTTCTGCTACGTTTCAAAGGCTGTCAGCAATAGCTTATTTTTTATCAGCATACTTGTATGCTTGATTTCCAGAGTATAGATTTCCTGAGTAAAAGCAAATACGTAGCTCATTCTCTGAGGAGATGAACAAGTGAATGAAAGTTTCAGTACAAAGGTTCTACGCTTTATGAAACAAAATCCATTCTTCCTTTTTAGACTGCAGACTGTTTGAAACATGGTGTGTGGAGTATGGCATTCGCCTCCTTACGCATACGTATTTGGTTTGTTAATATGTGGGAACTCAGACTATGGACTTGTAACTTTATTACACACATACAAACATGATTGGTATGGGCTACTTTGGAATTTAAAATATTATAAAATCTTTTTTTTTTTTTTTTTAAGTATCTCAGTGTGTTAAAGCTCAATGTGTTCTGGCTTTAGGTCAAACATCATTATTGCATTGTGAAGTTAATTATGTAACACAAAACCAATGTCCTTGCAACTTTCTATTACTTTATGTGTGTGGTTAGCACAACTGAACTTTTGCACAAGTGTGTGCCTGTATTCCTCCTTGCTTTGGGAAGCTTAGCAGCAGTCTTTGCTTCTACATTTTATTTAGAGGTGGCAGTTCATTTGACCTACCCATAAAGAAGACAAAAATACTGAACAAAGATTATTGTAGTGACCAAAAATAAGAATTGTCTTAGGAGAAAATAGTCAAAGGAAATTTCTAGGAATAACTCTTTGGTAGTTTGCAAGCCTTTATTCATCCAACAGATTGTTTTCTCAGCATCACTGGAATTTGCTGAATTTGCAATTTGCTGTGTTCACTGTTGAACTGAGAAGACTGGAAAACACCAGCAGCCTGAGAAATACTCCTGTTTGGCCTGTGTTATTCCAGGCCTGTATATGCTAAATCCTGTTCCCCTCTGCATCTTGGGTGCCTTGCCCACTTGCATAGAAGCCAAGCAAGTCAAACCTGTATTTGCATGCTGAGCACCTGCAGATTTTCTTTCAAAAACACTGCAGGAGCACATTCTTGCCTTGGAACGCAGCTGAAAATGGTGAATTGAGTGACAGTACCAGTTTCCCTATTTGGTACCGTAATTTAGTGGCCATAATGCCGAGACATCTTCTTACGACAGAATGTAGTATTAACAGCAGACTATTCCTTTTAGCAGATACAAGTTGGCCAATTCCCATAAAGGAGCCCAGCTCTGACAGTTAACAATAACCATGGATCTGCGTTGGTTGTGTTCCAAAAACCATGTCCTGTCCTTGTTTTACTTTAAATCAGAAAAAAAGCAAACCTGTTTTGCCTTTGAATGGCTACAAAATTAATTAAACCAAAATCAATTTCAGTAATTCTTGGAATGTCTCTTTCATGATCAGAACAAAGCCAAGATGTCTTCTTTCTGAGTTATTTCTTGGTTTCACCAAGACAGCTAGGAAGATAGGAAGAATGGAGGAGACAACTAGATAGGAAGAATGTTAGATGAGACTTGTCAGGGAAAAAGAAAAGGAAAAAAGAACAGTGTATTGTACAGATTGGAAATATTGCTTGCTGGCTCACTGCTTGCATTCAGGTCCCCATGTGGGCCTGCAGTTCCTGAATATTCAATATTCATTCTGCAGTAACTCTTCCATTACCAGGTAGCTCAAAGGAAAACAGAGCTGCAGGTTCAAGTTTCAAGTGCTGCTAATTATTGGACAGTTTTTGTTATAGGGACAGAGAGCAAAACACAATTTTTGTCTTTAAAAAGCCAGACAGAAGTAATACAATTTGGACTGCAAAGCTAAATTTCCCACTGCAAACTGGGAAATGCCAGTATTTCAGTTTTCCATACAACCACAAGTTGGCTCCTGTTTGTGCTGTAGTACAGCACAATTCATGATCGCACAGTGAGCCAATGACCACCAGAGAGGACTAGGAAGCTCTAGCTTGAGTTAATCTTGCACATGACCAGTATGTGCTGATGAAGTAAGGAAGACTCTCCATATGATCCAACTCTCTCTAGGTCTCAACTTGCAGTCCATGAAATGCACTGGCACATTCAGCCTTTTGTGACTCATCTAGGGGAGAAAAAAATACTGTACGTATTTTCAGGAATTAATGATTCAATTCCTGGGAACAAAGAGGCTTTGTGTTTTGCTTCCCCATACACCTTGTGCCAGATTGTCTTGGTTTTAGTGTGGACCTAATACTCTATTGAGACTGGTGTTTTTTGATTCTAAAATGATTTAAGCTGAAATTAAAAGCCAAATCTCACCTGGGCTCTGACCTGCTGCTTAAACCTTTGGTCTTCCTCTTCTCTGTAAAGCCTGCAAGGTGCATATTCCAACAGATCCATATTTTTCTTTCTTTTTTTTTTTTTTTTTTTGTTCCCGTAGAGTCACTTGGGAAATAAGATGTGAAACCCTTGTAAAATCATTTCTGAGCTTTATTAAGGTTGTGAGGCCAAATCATCAGTCAAAATAATTGTCAGGTTTATATGAAATATTTTTTTATTTCTACACTGTTAAATATAATCTTACTTATACTTGCCTGAATATAGATAGACCTGTAGGAAATTTCTGGTGATGGGAGTGCCTCCTAGAGCTAATGCAAAAGTCCCTCAAAAGATGCAGCTCATCAACGCCTGGGGGATGGTTATGCTATTGTCTAGTTTTGTTTGTTGCTTAATTAAATTTGCTTAGTTTGCAATAGTGGAAAATAAATTGATTCTCAGAGATGTTAGTGCGTCCATAGAGCTTTGTCACACTATATTTCCCTCATGTAGCCCAGATTATTACAGCAGCCTATGAAATATGTTAAGACACAGCACTTGCATAAGCTTCTATTGTGAAAGAAGCCTAATAATTTGGAATTCTGTGGCTTTTGAGAGTTAGGCTTTTCAGCCTTATCATTGCCTCAGCATGTGTTTTCCAGAGAATATGGTGTGCAATAGCATTTTGCATTTTCGTAACACCTGATTTTATTGAAGCACTAAAACATCTGTAACTGTTAATTAAACTGTAAACGCAGCAGGTTAGTCACCCAGTGAGACTGAGAAATCTGGTATGTTTTTTACTTGTGTAATGGTATAAAAGTATATTGTGTTGTTGCATTTGATAGAACAGTTAATAATATAAGTTGTGGTAGACTATCTTAATGCCTTGGCTAATAAAACCGAATGTAACAGTTCCAATATTTCTCATGGGTGCAGTTTACAACAGACATATGTTCTTCATCACTGTTTCCAGCAGAATGTTGGAAATTGGAGGAGAAGCAGAGTAGAACAAAACATACTGGAAAATGCTGGTTTTCAACAGAATGTTGGGTTTGGGGGCATTTGAGCTTTTGGGGTCTCTTAGGCTGCTGCTAAAAAAATAAAAAGCTGTAAATTATGCTATTTACTTTGTCATCGTATCTGATTAGGCCATCTTGTAAACATCCATGCAGAACTGTATACAACTAAAAATGTATATGAAGGTGGTACTAATTCAGCTATGGAGCAATGACAGCAAATATTTTGAGCTGCCACCTTCTCCCCCTGCGCCCTGCAGATCTCAGCGGGTGCTTTGCAGGGCAGATGAGCCTTTGGGCAGGACAGGCGTTGTGGGGGTTGTAGCCGTATTGCTAACAGGACCTGTTGCACGTGACAGAAGTAGAGATAGGGAATAGCGGACGGAAGATCTCGC
>JAWLRI010000344.1:4274259-4373115 GCA_034781795.1 Crypturellus tataupa | reverse complement strand
TATAAGAACCAGCAGCGTATTTCAATAAACGCCATTTGCAGCATCCACCACATTGGTGTCTGTGCTCAAATGACCCGAGGTGCTGGGCGGTGGCACACGTGCTAACTTGGTCTGCCGGGATAAATGTTGTTGCGAGGCAACAAGGCGTATGTTGCTGCAGCTGTATTTTCAGGAATTTCAATTTATCTAGTATGTAGGTAATCTATTAAGCATGAAATACTCCACAATCAATAAAAGTTTTGCTGCAGATAGGTGCATTCCCAGTTGGGGACAGGCAATTGCTGCAGTACACAACGCTGCTTGCTCTTGTTCTGCTGCATTCTTGGCTTCATGACCAGCTTGAAGCAACAGTTTCCCAAAGCTGCTTATGCTATGGGCAGGCAGGCATGAGAAGCGTTTCTCTGATACACTTATAATTTGACCCATCCAGATGTACTTGAAGATGGCCTCCCCCTTGTGTGAGGAAGCAAGATGCTACCCCCTTTTTCACAGTGGAGGGATAGCTTGGTTGCTTGTTAGGGTTTTCTTTTTCATGGTCATGTAGTTCAGGAAGGCAGCATGAAACTGCTACTGTTCACAACCCAAAAATCCAAGGGTAAGTTCTTCATGCCTTTGGACTCAACTAATAACCGATACTGAGTATTTTCTGTAACATTGGTAAAGTTACCATTAAATGGAAGGCTCAACGAAAGGCTACTATTGTCGCTAAGAGTAAATTTCTGGTTAATCCAGGGTTTTCAGCAGAAGTGATCAAAAAGAAATTAATGATTTGAAGAAAATATTTAATTTTTTTTTATGTGGTACTTATTGAGAACTTAGTCCTTATTAGCTTTATTGCTAGCGCTATATGGACAAGCGACGGTGGAATTAATCCAGGATTTCCATGAAGTGCATATGTTTTTATATAAGTGGATATATTTATCCAAAAATTGCATTGAAATTGTAACAGTTTTTACAGTACAAAGAGATGTAAAAAAATCAAATATCTGCTTATTTTGAAAACTTGGGGAAGTCTCTGCAAGCCGTGCCTGCCGCGAGGCTTCTCGGAGAAGGCCCATGTTTGCCCGTTCCCAGCTGGGGGGCCCCGTTCCCTGGTGTTAGCAGTGTGGGGCCTTGGGGAATACGCGTGGGGCCCGGGCTCGGGCTGCCCCTCGGCCCCAGGCATTTGCAGCAGCGGGGCTGCAAGCAGGTTTAATGGATAGGGATCAGCTTCCCCCAGAGCTAAGGCTTATAAACGAAACTGTTTATGTTGGAAGTTCACCGCGTGGGTTATAGGGAGGGGGGAACACCTCCGTGCAGCCGACGGCCAAACATTGTGACTGTCCACATGCATGCTCCCCGACACGCTGGTTAGTTCTTCTAGTCCTCAAGCTAAACACAAAGATGAGCTCCCAGGATCCGTGCGAGTTTCTTGGTGCATTATGGATGTGATTCAGTGGAAAGTATTTGTGATCCAGAAGTCCCAGAGGACAGTGAATCTCACTTTGTGGCTGCCTGACTAATATTTACCCAACTAGGAGCACCAGAAAGACACTACAAAAGCTGCCACGTGGCTGTGTTAGAAAAAAGTACAGGGGACCTCGTGAAGTTTAACCCGGTGATACTTCCCTGCTTGAGTGTTTCAGTCCTAACCTTCATAACAGCTATTGGAAAAAGAACATCACACAAGCCCATTATCAATCATTGCTGACTCCGAGGTCTGTAGTGCTGCCTAGGTGGGTTCCTGGGTTGTTTTTTGTTAGGGAACTCACTGGTGCTTTAAACCCCATGTGCTCCAGTGCTCAGGAGCCAAAACTGCTCTGGAAAATGAGCAAGAAGATCCCATGGTTTCAGTCCTCGACTTTTCCCACTGGATTCATGTTACTTAGTAGATAAGACAAGACACAGAGCATTTTCTAATGAACTACTGGGGAGAGAAAATATGTTTGCTATGGTTTTCTGGATTCATTTCTATCTACGTTTATAAATATATATTTTTGCATGTCCTAAAAAATCAGGCATATCTTAAAAATCTTGTGTTAAAAACCTGTGAGCAACAAAGGGATATTTTGTTTGAATTTCATGATGTACATTAAAATGTATGGTAGAAGACAATCCCATTGGAAGCCCAGTGGGTTTTCTTTAACTTTCTTATGTTGCCTATTTATTTTGTCTTCAGCACCTGGGTTCAGTTGGCTCCAAACTGGATAGTAATTTTCATTGAAGTGTTTATAACATGAAGTCTCTTTTTTTTCCCCCACTTTTTTAACATGAGACATATGCCTGCAGCTCTGCAGGCCCCTGAATTGTTGCCAACATAGCAAGACAGCCAACTGAAACAGGAAACTGATATGGTGCAATATTCACTAATGATTTATATTATTTTTCAGCATGCAAATTCAATAGTATTTAGAAGATACTCCTGACATCAAATACATCTGTTTACTCTAAATGTAAAATGAGAAGAGAAGCCGCTTAAAAATTACGCATCTTTTTAAAAGGTCCTCATACAAATACGTGGCAACGTTAAGTCTTATTTTCTTTTTTCCAAACGAGTCACTTCCTTTCAAAGCTACAAGTTTTGGCATATTTTAAAATTATGAATAAATTCTTGCTGTTTTGCAGAGCACACCCAGCCTGGCAATCCAACACCAGTGAGGTATTAGATAGCTGTCAGATTTAAAAACAAGAAAGCTTCTTCATGTCACCACCCATATAAAAAAAAAGTTATGAGGTTTTCTGAGGTTTCCTGTAGATTGTAAAATTCTTTGTATTTTTTTTCTTCATTTTCAATTATCATATAGATATCTGGCAGAGTGCAGTGGCCTTTGTGGATGATTGCATCCAATTCTCGTGATTCCTTAACGTTGCTTCCACTGGAAGTGCATATGGACAGACAACCTTGCCTCAGCTGAAGCCAGTCAGAAAAATTTTCACTTCTGGATATTTATAGTTGTTTTCTTCATCTCACTGGTAGCACCGTTTCTGTCCTGCTTTCCTCTCATTTTATGAGGCATGAATTCCATCTTTTGAATTATGGGCAGTCAAGCTATTTCAGGGTAGCAATTTGTACATGTTTTTAATGAAGATGCAGCATGTTGAAATATAGTATTTCAGGAAGCAGCTAAGTCCAGTTAAAATGGAGTCATAAAGGTGTCCTTTATCACAGTGTTTTTAGCAAAGAAATGTCTTGAGTGGTGGCTCTTAACCTATTTTTTTGAGAAATTGCTGCTGTCTTGTTTTTATGAACCTCTCAACAGCAGAATCCAGGTTATAAAATTATGTTGAAATGCATTTTTAAAAACTAACAAATAGCTCAGTAATTTATGGCTTAAAAGTGCACCGTTTGCCCATGTAGCTCACTGGTCAGCGTGTCCTAGTTTTCCCTCTTCATCAGGAGCTGTGGAGACTCATGGATCTTGGCTCTGAAAGTCTTCTGTTCAGTCTTTCATTATAGTCGAGATCATTTGCTTCATGTATGTTATAATTAAGGGTCAGGTCTTGCTTCTATATAAATCACTATGAGAACATCCAGTGCTTCTCTTGCTTGGAAGAGTCCTGAGATAGGCTTAAGAGACAGAGAAAACTATTGTGATGTTGTTCAAAAATCAATTCAGACTTCAGAATTAAGTATATTTATTCATCTGTCGACTCCAGTGGTTATAAGATTGTAGTTTATATATGTTCCTTAGAATTATATATATTTAGTGCTATTGTTGTTTTGTTTTGTTTTCAGTAACATGTAAATACTATCAAATTCTACAGAGGTTCAAAAGTACTACCATATATAAATGAGTACTTTCTTAAAAATCCCTTCATATATAGTCAAACCCTCACTGTAAACCAAAAAGGTAAGTCTCTTGTTGCTTTTTGTACTTTAAATCAGCGTGAAAGATATTCCCCTTCTCCCTATTTGTTCATGTTTAGTTTTAACTTCTGTCGTTGAATAAATGTCACCTCTGGTGGTTAAAGTTCAGGTCGGGTTACATTTTGCTGTGACCCTTACTGTGTTTAGCAGACAGTGGGACTGGGGTCTGTCAAGACGGAAAGTTCACAGATCACAGCCTAAGGATTTTTTTCTCCGCTCTTGAATTGCTTTTTGTCGTGCATGGAAAGCAGTAAGTTTGCAAAATTGGATTGAGGCAGCTCTGTTAGTTCCATGTAAATAAGAGTGGTGTTTGTGCCTGACATGCTTCTATAAAGCATTATGTATTACTCAGGCTAGCTTCAAGCCAAATATCTGTTTCTCTTTTAATTTCCCACTTTCTTCATTGAAATAAATGTTATTGGGGAATTACTTGTTTGATGAGAGGTGGCAACAGCTAGTTGTGCCCAATTAGAAACATTTATTTAATGAAAAACAATGCAGTGATGTGTATGACTTGCGTGGACTTCTGTTCATGTGAGGAATGTATCGATACAAGTCTTGGACTTCCTGCTTTTTCGCATCTCTCTCTTCAGAGTTCTGTTTGTCATGCTGTGAATCCATATACATGTATTTATATATGCACAGACACATTTATTTTATTTAGATATATCATTATATTACTTTATACATATATTATTATGTATGTATATATATAACATAATTATTCTGTATTATTTTATAAGTATGTGTGTATTTGTGTGTGTAAATATATATATTAAAATATATAACATTTATAAAATATAGGCACAAATCACTGCTACTATCTATTCACCAAACAGAGCTATCCGGAAGATAACTTATTTCCCAGGTTATTATCACATATCAACATGTCTGTGCCCACAGGGCTCCCCTGAGGTGTGCCAGCACCATGGGGACGTCTGCCTTCCTTCCTTGTGCTCTCTTAAGCTGATGGAGAACACATAGATGTCTCAGAGGCACCCTTGTGTTTGCTAAAAGTTGCTTTCTCAGAATGGAGAAAGTAAATGAGAAAAAATAAATAAAAATTTGAAAAGAACCTTTGGCTAATAGAAAAAAAAGGAGTAGAGAGTCAGAGAAAGCAAATCTAACTCTTCATTTTTTTCATCTTTTCTCTTCTTTTTGTCATGTTCTGTATACACTCCTCTTGTTCTTGAGAATCCTGTGCTGGAAGTGAGGCAGGAGTCGTCTGGCAGGGGAAATAGCATGGACTAAGGGCTTACATCCGTATTTTAATGTTCCTGCTGGGGAACTGCAGTTGGACATTTGAGATCTTTTGAGTGCTTGACTGCTCTACTTGACTGCTATTGACTACTTGACTACTATTGTTCCTTTAATGCTTTTGACATAGTTTCTGAAATAAACAAACAAAAGCTGAAAATGCTGAAAATGCTTTTCATTATTTTGACCATAGACAATGGTACTTTATTGACAAGTACAAATGATCTGACTCCACACCAAGGCTCTCTGTTGCTTGTGCTAGTGAAGTGCTCATTGCAGTAGCAGCTTGTCTTTCAAATGGACCAACCTCTTGAGTAGGTAAACATACCAGGTAGGCTTTGGAAGGTATTTGATAGCAAGCACATCCTGACATTTTTGAATAATTGATTCCATTTGAGGTTTTCTGCCCATATTCCTTGAACTTCTTCTGTCACTTAATGATATAACTCTTTTTTCCTACCTTTTCTTTCACAGTCCTCTCCTGCTGCTTTTTCTCTTACCCTGTTTCCAGCCTGCTACCCCACTTCAGCCATCTGCCTCTCCAGCACTCACAAATCCACTTTATCCTTGACTCCTTGCTACACTTTGTTTTTATTGTCCATCTCCTCCTAACTCTGCCTTTCGCTGTCTTTAGGCTTCCATCTGAGGGCTCTCTTTTGCATCTCTACTCTGCTTTTGTATGGAAATTTGATGTATTTTCCTACTCTTCATTTTAAGTCAAATACTTATGCTGGGGAGACCTCAATTATTAGTTGTATCCTCAGATGAGAATGACTTTTTCATATTCTCCCATTCATAGAATATCATCTGTTCCCAAGAACAAGCTCTTGTAGGCCAGTACCACCAACACTTGGTAAAATAGTTTATTGTTTTAAAAAGGAAGGACAAAAATAAACAAAGATTTTTCTTTTATTTTTAATAGCTTCATAAAAGATCCTTTTATATGTTACTCCACAAAAATGTTTACTTGTACAGATTGGGGATGATAGAGGCATGCTGGTCTTATTCATACCATCCTACTTTAATCACCCAATGGGAAATTCGAAAATTTCCAATTTGAAACAGGAATCCTGTCTGCATACCTTTTTGTAGCTGACACATAGAAGCTCTTTCAAGGACACGATTGAGCTTGTTTCGGTTACTGCCTTGACTCAGACTCACAAGGTACTTGTTCCTTTCCATTCCCGAAGGAAAGATGAGGAATCTAGCTTTTACCAGGCCAGTTATGTACCTAAAAAGTGGGAATAACTCGGATGATTTGTGCAGTGTCTGAAAGGTGCCCCAGCAGGATGGTGGTGGTTGTTGCTGAAGATGTGGAGAGCTGAAGGAAGGGGAGGCTGCTCTGGAGGGCTTCTTCAGGAGCGGCCAGGAGAATTAAAATCACAAAGGTTGCATGTTTTGTTACTTTCATGAGGGTGACAGAGCCCTGGAACAGGCTGCCCAGAGAGGCTGTGCAGTCTCCTTCTCTGGAGATCTTCCAAACCCGCCTGGATGCCGCCCTGTGCCGCGTGCTCTGGGTGTCCTGGCTGGAGCAGGTGGGGTTGGACTAGATGATCTCCAGAGGTCCCTTCCAACCTTAACCATTCTGTAATTCTGTTCATGATTATTTCTTTGTGCTTCTCTCTCTGCTTCACATTCTGCAAGCCCACTCTCTATCTCTTCAGAAATAGTTATATACTAGAAGTTCATCTCCCTCTTTCAACAGGCCTTTCCCTGTTTAAAACTTTAGATATCATACTTCTAGTTAGTGGCATCTGAGCTGCATTCACAGTAGTTCCTTTATAGTTGGAAGTATTTCTGCACACAGAAATTGCACTTTTATCTGGTATACAACTTGAAGAATAAGATTATGTGAAAATGAATACATAATCATTTACAGTTGGTCTTACTAGACAAGACATTAAAAATCTTCCCTGATATTTTTTGCTTCTAATTTCCATATCCATTTTTCATCTGCTTGTCTAGCAATGCAGAGCTTCTGGCAGGTGGGTATGACCTGTGAGTCTATCATGCTTTTGACTCTGCAGTGAGTGGGGAGCTTCTGTGTCTTGCAGTATACACATCCCTTCCTTAACTGCTTCAGTTTCCCTGGGTTTGAGGTGCCTTCTTGTGTATTGCCTGTGCAAAAACTTCTTTCAACCTCTTAATCACAATGGTTGAAAGGGCACTTTTGCTTTCCTTGGTAGCAGTTGGATGTAATATCTATTTGTTTTCAGAATATTAGGTAGTATCTCTTTCCTGCGTTCGAGTAGATAAACTGGGATGAGTCATAGAGTGCTTATTTCCAGAGATAGCTTGAGCAATAGAAAAGGGGCCATGAATACTTCAGGCAAAAGTACTTGATATTAGGCTTAGCTGGCATGAAGGTCACTGGTTTTTGTTATTTTTCCCCCTCCCTAAGTAGATGAAGGTCTCTTCAAACAGACTGCAGAAATACCAATTAGTGTGCTTCATTCTGAAATGTAATTAGATTTAAAATGTAAAAAATCCCTTTCAGCTACAATATAATCGGGCCCCCTAATTATGAAAGGCATATGTTCCTCTCCATCTTTCCTCCCTTCCACCATGTAGATAATTGCCCTTCTAGAATGATTTCTTCTTTGTAAAAATCTTTGTGACGTCCTCCTCCTGATTTGCTCAAAGCAATGCTGTTATCTGGTGCATTAGTTTTATGCTGTTGGATTCTTGCAGGATAATATACAATGCAGCTACACTCATTACTTGCTATTCTATGTGTCATCTGTGTTTTGGAATATCTCAAAGCTTGTCAGTCTTCCACTGGGGATTACATCATTTTGGGGGTCTCAACTGCTCTGAAACAAAAGCATACTTCAGGAGGAAAATATGTATGCCCAGACAATTGGCAGATTTTCAACACTCCAGGCTTGACACAGAGTTAATTGCAAAGAAATGGTTTTTTTTTTTTCTGCTATTCATAGTAACTAAACAATTATTTCCGTATATGTTTGGGGGCTGTGTGGGTTTTTTGCTCAATGCAGGGATTTCTTTACAGGTCGTAATTACTGACAAAAGATACATTTCCTTGTTTCCAGCTGCTGCAGGATATATTCTCAGGTGGTGATTTTGGTTTCTGCTCAGCCTTTGAGTGTTTTGGCAGTTGCGGATTCAAATTAGTAGCTGTTTGTACAGTGGTTTAGCTGATGGATTTTAAAATATGTAGGCCTCTGTGTTGTAGCCTGCCTCCCTTTCTGGGGCGGACGTCTGCAGAAAAAGGTTTCTGCACCTCCTAAACCACCTTGTCCTGTATTAAATTATAATCTCACAAGTCTGCTGCAGTAGAGTGAATTTCACCCTAATATCCAATGTATACAGGAACCAGAAGGCCATGAGTTTAGAGCTTTTACAAGAAAATGCTAGTATAAACAGCAAGGCAAAAATTGTGTGAAGAATTTTCTGTTTGCTTGCTTAATCTAGGTTCTAATGCTATTCCTAATATCTTGTGAGGTTTTAAAATGCTGCATTTTACCTTGTTGTAGGTAAGGTAGGTAAAATTCACACGTTTGTAGAATGTGCTCAGCTTCAGCAAAATATCTACCTTATTTTCCCAAAATACCATTTCATCAAATGTTTTTATCTGCTCTAACTAGTGACAAAAATTTGCCTTTTATTTTGAAAGAGTATTTAGGCATAGAGTGTGGAGCACTAGTATAAACTATTAGTAACCAATATACAACAGTCGTTTACTTGAATTTGTCACTTTAATTCTTTAATTTGTCATATAATTGGAAAGTATCAATAGTAAATTACTGTTGATGGAAATCTATGTGTCGACCTATTTCAAGTGGATATATACTTACTGTATTTAACAGAGCATGTTAAAAAGGGAAAAGTGGATATGAAAACGGATTGCTTTTATTTTTTAAGAATGCTACTTTCCAAGAACATTCCTATAAAATATTTCTATAATTTAATTTATCATAGATCAATGAAATCTCAGTCACTCTTAATTTTAGTGAGTTACTTCTGTTTTTGTTGTGTGTTTTCATAAAAAATAGTGAAACATAAAGAGATTAAACTGGTTAAATGTATTCTTTTCAGGGCATGCCACCACTAGAGGAGCACTTTGTAATCATTTGAGCGGAATTTTATAAAACTCTTACTGATACTGTTTAAAGACTATGGCATATCTAATTTCTCCTTGGCCTGTACACAAGTCATGCAGTCAAATATCAGGTAATGCAAATCATCAAGCTTATTGAAGTGTCAACATAGTTATCAATGGCAGTTGTCCATAGGATCCTTAAAAATGAGCTGAAAACTTGTCTTTTGATTTGGATGGTTCTCATCTCATTCTCATCTCTCTCCCTGAGAATACTCTCAAGAGCATTGCTATTTTTAACTAAATAGTGGTTATGTTTTTCAATTTACTTAGGCATCAGACCAAAGTTCATTGAAGTCCATATGAATTCCTCCACTTGAATCAGTGATCTTTGAGTCATGCCCTTTATAAACTGTTACATTTACTGTCCAAACTAAAAGAGATTGCAGAATTAAAAACTGGTGCTTGGCTGTACAAGCCAAAATGGACTAGCAATAGCCTGAGGCCCAAATTCTGACTCCAGTCAAATCAGTGGAAGATACAAATACATCCCACAAAAAAACTTTAACTTTTGTTGCACAGAAATAAATATCCTCTAAGAGTGCATGTCAGCTTATGGAAGGGGACCTAACTGTGGTAAGAGCTTTTGGGCATTACAGGCTTCCCTACACAACAATGTTAATGATGAGAGATGGGACAGGAAAGTGCGCTGTTAAGCAGTAAAACACCATTTAAGATTTTGGAGTGTTAGTGTTTATCATTACGCAAAGACTGGCTCATCTTTGAAGTAAAAAAATGTTTTTGATCTTTGTTTTGAAGATCATCATGGTAGATTCATCATGCTAGAACAATGATGTTAATATTGCAGAAATTTTGAAAGACCTTTCTTAGTAAAAAGGAAAGATGATAATGATAAGAACTAAGAAACCCTATATGAAAAACTTTGCAAATATCCTTGGGATAGAAAGCCAAGTAGTCTAAAATTAGTAAGTAAAGAGTATGGAAATTTTTCAACAAAACAATTGTGCAACAAACAGTTCTGGTGGTTTATGACTGCAGTTAATACTCCTACCTATGTTGTATACATTTTTTCCAATGTGCATCAAATATGATAACACATAGGAGACATAACAAAATCTTGATTATGATTATTGGAACTGTTTGATAAGGTAACATGTAGACAAATTCATTTGTTTACATTTTAGACAATTCACTAGCAGAGGTGCCATTTTATTAAGTCACAGTTAGTTATGTCATGTGTCTGAGATTAGCTTTTTGTGGTGGAAAATTCTCAAAAGCATGCGGTTTTCAGCACTCGCCCAGAGCGGGACAAGAGAGATGGGCACTCCTCACTCATGAGGATCTCATCTGCGTGATTTTTTGGTTGAGTTTATGGTCAAGATGATCGAGCTGTTTCTTTGAAGAGCTTTCAAACATGATTCCCCAGTTATTTTGAAGATTACCACTGAAAGCTCTTCAATACAATTTTCAGTCACTGCAGGGCAAGAGCCCCCTTGGAGGCACAGGTTAGGTGAAAATTGCTGCTATGATGCTTTGCAGATGCATCCAGACAGAATTTCAGCACAAATTTCTGACAGCTTTTTGTAAAGCAGCAAGACCCTAAAGGGTACCCAGTACATCATCAAGGACATTTGAAGTTCAGCCTTATCAAAGGGAAAAGTTAAGCTGTGGGGACTGCTCTTTCCCCTGGGTGTCTGCGTTGTGTGGAATGCAGAGCCAGAGATGGGGATCAAAGTGAAGATGTGTAAACCACGAATGCCGGCCCTGCTTTTCAACCCATCTTATCAAAGAGGAAGGTACTTATTAGTACAGAAGTGAGAAGGGAGTGTTGTTGGCCTGCAAGTCATTATTATCTGAATTTTTGCATGGGAATAGATGGAGAGGAGCATAGAAAATCTTGCTTCAAACACAGTCTTACGCAGTAGTTACTTCATAATTTCCTTCACACAATCAATTCACGTTCTTTACAAGTAGTGCTTTCTATTTTTTTCTCTGCCAATGGAAAACAGAAGCAAATGGTTTGTTTTCCTATATAACCTCAGCATCTTCCATAGCTCATAAGAAGCATAAGATTTGCTTTTCAGAGATGTTTGGAATGCTAGTTTGCACAGAGTCTGGAGTAGGACAGGCAAGTTTTTCCCTGATACCTAACATGTTGTATGCAGCTTTATAGTGCATGTTGTCACTGATGCCTATGGATGATGATTTACTCCGAGTTGCTCAGTTTACCAGGCAAGTGCATGCACCATTGACAAGTCTTATTCTATTTAAAAGTAGGCATAGAATACCAAAACCAAAGGTCACTATGAAATAATTGTGATTTTTTTTAATCCTTATAAATACTGTTTTAATAACTTAATGTAAAATTCTAGCCTTATTTCTTGAATATTTACAAAATAAATATTTTCACATGTAGGATAATTAGCAAAAAATCAGTCAAAGTAAATGTCATGAAAAATACACCTTTTTTTGTTTCCTACCCGCTATTTTCCTGACAATTTTTAGAATTTTTAGCAGATGTTGGTGAGCTTTTTTTTTTTTTTTAATCTTGCAAGCAGAAGTGCTTGTATAATACACCCGAGGGAGACACTTTGCAGCAAAGTGGGGCGAGAGGAAAGGCTGGTCTGGAAGGGGCAGTGGGAAGAGTCCTGGCTGCTGGGTAGTCTGGACATGAGTCTCATAAACTTTAATGCCGAATGATCAGCACTTTATCAGCCAAGCTGACAGATTCCACAGCTTTCACCAAGGTGTTTTGCTGCTTTTGCTGTTCAGTCTTTCCGCTGGCTGTTGAACTGTTGGTGAGGTGAAATAGCAGGCAACGCTCCTTGAGACGGGGGAAGTGTGGTCACTCGTCCTCCAGCGCCTTCATCACTTAGCTCATGGCCTTCGTTGTCCTGCACCTTTTGCCCCTCCGCTGCGGCAGAAACACTAGTAAGTGATGCAGCTGCGAGGTGCAATCGGTGCCAAGCCCCACTTCTCTCCTCCCTCCCCGTTTCCACATTAGTCCCTTTCCGCCCTCCCCGGGAGCTGTCTGCAGGAGCACTGGCTATGTCACTGCGCTCTGCTTTATTCAGTGTAATCTAATCTACCTGCGTTAGGTCACTCCCTGCTCTTCCTGCCTGAGGGTGCCTGAGCGGAGCTTACCCAGCTCCGAGACGGCGCGGCCTGCGGCTGCGGCTGCAGCCTGCCCTGCTTCGCTTTTGGTGGAACCTGTGTTGTCTGCACGCAGATTCCTTTATTTCTTACGCATAAAGCGTAAGCACTTTTAACACGTGCCTCTAACAAATGCAGCAATAAGCAATGATACTTTAAGGCAGGTGCTCCAGTTGCCTTGTATTTTATACAGCATGCTGTGTTGGTGTGGGTTTTGTATTTCCACATCAGGAACTTAGCTTCAGGAACAGGCGATGCTGTTGCAGTGTAGCCATTCCACAGCACTACCGATCTTTTTCATAGTTTATCCTTCGTGATTAGTAGCCATAAGATTACATTGCTTCACAAATAATTAGTGCCTGTACACAGTTTTAGACTGAGTCAGATCTGTTTAAGCAACTACATACCTTAGCTTCCCCGTGTTGTTTTTCTGTCTACAGATAATACCAATCTCTTGATGGATGGAATGTGAAAATCACTTTTAAAAAAATTACCAAAAGTATTTATTTTTAATCAATTAAACAAAGCTTCCTTAAATGGGAAGACTTTTTTAAAAATAATATCAGATAATTTGATGAATTTAAATGTTTTTCCAATTACTAATAGAACCAACATTGTAATGTACTAAAAGTCTAGCTTGTGTAAACCTCATCTGTTACTATCTAGTTTTTATGTGTGAATTGGAAAATGGTTCTCTGTATTTAACAGCCAAAGATTTTCCCAGCTTTGAGTGAACTTTTGACTGAGCCTTTGAATTGGGCTGGATGAATAAACTGACTTAAGGAAAATATTCTGTCTGCACCTGTGGAAGAAGCTGTAGCTGCCAAAAGATGGTTGAATACTTAAAAAAAAAAAACACAGATTTCTGATACAGGCAGTGATTTCAGCCAGTTCAGTACTTTGATGTTCCTTAAAAGTTCAGTAGAAAATGCATAGTAATGCAAATTATAGTGAAATTTTAGGCCCTTAAAAATGATTATAATCTCAATATGGAATTTTAATAAGCAAAAAATCCAACTTCAGTAAAACCACTTGTTGATGGAACTAGTATTAATACCTGATTTTCATTCATGTTCTTGTCTCTGCAATCAGCACAAGCTTTTCATATGATTTCCTCTGTGTAGGTAATGAAGGTCAGATGCCAAAAGAGAGAGTTATTGATTTAAAAGAAGAAAAAGATAAGCCAGGCAGGGAAGCACACACTCAGTAAGTCACTCATGCTGCAGGGTGTCCATCCAAGGTTTCTGAAAGAATTTCAGAAGGAAGTCGTACAATATGTAACTTATTAAAAGCAATTGCTTCAGGAAAGAAATGGACAGAGTATAAGTAGCTTATGTTTGATTATGAATCTTACTCCTCTGCTGTTGAAGACAGAAGTAAATGGTTTATCTTCCTGTATGAAATATAAGGGACTAAGTATCATGTGAAAGACAGCAACCACCAGAGGTTTGTGTATGTTTCTTATCTTGCCACATGCTCTTCAAGGTCTTGGAAAGTTTGGTAGGATAGAGAAGCAACCTCTTCTGTGGCTGAAGCCTGGTGATGGTGCAGGAGAAAACTCATTATCCCACAGACCAGCCCTTTGCCTGGCCTTCCTCTCTGCTGTGCCAGGGGTGGCAGGTCCCACTTGTGTCTTGCCAAGCTGGAACCACATGGATTTGGGGATTGGACATTGGGTCAAAATCCACCTGAAGGGAGCCTGCAGGGACTGGGAGATGTCACGTTTTTGCCCTGTGAGCAGAATAAATAAATACCAGAATAAGATGAAAAGTAGAGTTAAATTACATGGGAGACATAGGTGAAATATATTCTATTAGTAGTGATGATGTGGTAGAAATAGAAATAAAAGTGCTATATTTCACAGCTGGACACTTCAAAGGATATTTCTTTCCCAGTAATCCACCGATCTGCTTTATGTCACAGGTCACTTGCACAGTATTTACAAACTGCCTGGCTGGAGTAGTCGTTCAGGATTTAAGGTGTTGCAACTTTTTGACATCAAAAGTTCAAGTGCACTGATATTTTTCTGAGAAGTATTTCATAGTTAATTTTAAGTTAAACTCATGTTTATGAATATGTCTCTTCAGAATTGATTTGAAACTTCCCTGGGGAGGGGGAAAAGTTCTCTCCTGATAGCAGTGTGATAAGTTTAGATATGCCTGGTAGTTGACCACATGCTACTTTGAACACAGGCAAAGAAGGAAGAACCAAGTGGGAGTCAAAGCCTTGGCTTAAAGATTGACCTGTGTGCAACTGAGAAATTTGTGAGAGCTCTGAGTTCCTGTTTTTCCATGCAAAAAATGCAAATATTAATACTCTCCTGCATACTGTTTTCTCACCTTTTAGAGTGAAGTACTCTAATAGTACTCTGTGGATAATTGCTGTTATAATTTTGAAGGTTGGCTGAACGTGGGAGTATAACACTCACTTTCAGCACCCAAATCATACTGGGAGCCTGACACTTAGCATGTACTACTATATGCACATAGAGTATACATGCATATAGCACTTGGGCAGTGGTGGATTCTCACCTCTAAAGCCGATGTCATCCAAAGTGGCCCTTTTCCTCCCCTCCATGTCATGAAGATTTTGGAATTTAGTACTGATCAGACAACTGCTAGTTGCCTCAGTAGATGGACTGTATCCTTTACTCTTTCCATAGCATAAATTTACTTTTTAACCGTCTTATTACTCCAAGAAAAGGACAGCTTAAACTGACTCCTACAGGTCCCTATGCAGCTTCTTGCAAGCCTTGCAGTATGAATGTTAGGCACAACGGCAGATACTGAAACAATATTGAAACAATTTGTTTCATGTTTTTCTTCATGTTTGTTTTTTTTTCCAAGAAAGAGGAGCATATTCAGAATATTTCTGCCGCTCCAGGGTGAAAGGACTGAGATCCTAGGATCATAGTTAAAATAAAACTCCAAATATTTGCTCTAACAGAAGCAGCACTGCATAGGTCCTTTGTCTATGAATGATTTGAAGGGAGGATATTTTTTCAAATCTGTTTAATTAAGATGCCTCTTCAGTTCTGTGTGTCCTTCATTTCAATAGTTTTTCAGAGGCTTTCAGACCAGAACTGCACAGGGCTCTATTTCAAGTGCCCTGTAAAGACCTGATAATATAGCCTCTGTGGCCATGGCACAGGCTCTTCCTTATATAGCTTTTGAACAGAATACACTTGTTCTGCAACAGATCTTGTGTTGTGAATTACTGGTAACTATTCTCAAGCCTGTATAAATGACATTTCCAGAAACTTTTTTCCTCCCTGATAACAATCTGGTGGTTTAGACCACTTTCCAGAAGTGTATATTTCTGTTTAGATTTTAAGATGCATTTAGTATTTGGTATGGTCGGGGTAGTAATTTTTTCAGTTGATCCGCCAGCTAGATCAGTTTTGAGAAGAGCCTCTTCAAAGCAAAGTCTGTTCAGAATTGCCTTATTTATGTGCAGTGCCTGTTCCACAACAAAGCAGTCAAAGAAACTAAGCATCAGTTCCTGTTGACTGAAAAAGAAAGGGTTTCAGAAAACAGGTATGATTTAGAAAGCTATTTATGAGGACTCTGTTTTGAGCAGCTGTGTACTTGTACGCCTTTCATACCGTATGTTTAAGGCTTTGTTTTTTGAACAAAGCACTGACAGATGTGGAGATGACAGTGGGTTGTGTGAGAAGGGATTTGCTGGGTCCCAGGGAGGTTTATAGTGCAGCTCTTCAAGGATGGTTCTCAGGACAATTGTACGATCCCACTAATGGCTTTGGCAGGAGTGTGTCCGTGTAGTTTGCTGATGACACAAAGATGTCAGTACAGAGGAGGCTGAACTGTCACGCAGGCAGAAGCTGGACAATGTCAAGACTAGCAGAACTAGACCAGAATTTTTTAGGCCAAAATATACACTGGGACTAATAATGAGATTTTGTTTTTGAGGAGGAAGTGCTACCCTCAAGAAAGGTTTGTTGTAGCAGAAACAAGTTTAGAAAAGAATTCATGGGATGCTAAGGGAAATAAAAAGGAATAGGGATCTTCCAGGATGGAGAAGAGTGCTTTGTAAGAGCAGATAGGGAGCAGAAGAATATTTCTTGTGGGGACACTCAGTAGTTTGAATTGCGTACCATAGCAAAATGAAGGTGAAGACAGGAAATGGTCACTCTGTCTATATGTTTGTGAAGCACAAAACAAGCAGTAGTGTTGACTGCTTGCACCAGAGGACAATATTAGTATAAAACCAAATAGCATAAATTTGTTTGTTAATAATTCAAGAAGGCAGTAGAAGGCATCTAATTGTGGAGTAGTGCAATGCTAGGAAGGACAGAGAGATCAAAAATCCCCCTCTCCCAACCCTTTCTTCAAACAGCTCAATGAGTAGGACAGTACAATGCGGTGGCCTGCAAAAGCAAGAGACTTCTGTAGTAAGGGCATGACTTCATTGCCATGGAAGACGTTTCCATTCTTTTTTTTGCTTGTAAGTTAGCTGGTAGGTACTAGGACGGTGAACACGTGGTATTGGGGTTTACAAGAGCTATAACGTCTCTCCTGACATCTCTTCCAGGCTAGAGGAAACAACTCCAAGTGGAGAGCAGCCCTGTGTTCAGCTCCTGAAAGCGGGTGCTGCCGTATAGCAGGTCCAGTTGTGGTCTTCTGGGATGGGTGTGGATTCCCATTTCCTAATTCTTCATGTGATCTTTTAAAGTCTCAGTTTGCTATCTGAAAAAGCAGGCACAACTCACATATTTGAATTTTATAGTTTATCTTCTAGCTATATGTTTTGTATATTGCCAAATATCAGTTTAATGGTTTCAGGAGGCCCTTCACAGTAATAGACCTGAGCTTGATCATTGACACGTATCGGTGCTTTACAAGACTACCCTACCCCAGGTCATGCTATTTCCTCTACAAATCAGAATTGGCCACTTAATAAACAGGACAAATGTTTTCATTTCCTGCAATGCAACATGCACAGGAAGTCTGCAAAATTTGGTCTGCACGTTGGGCTTCCCATTCAAATATTTGTTACTGGGGTCAAAAAGCAGGAAGCTCAACGTGCTTTGCGGCACTGTAGAAATAGCACCACTTGGGAGGAGAAAAATCTGCATGGCACCATGCTCTAAGCTGCAGTAAAATAACGCAGAACCTCAGGAATAGAGAGACTAACTTCTCACAGTAAAATCATTAAGCAGCTTCTCCTTCATAAATGTAAAGAAATACATTGACAGTACTGTAACTTACTGTTGACAGTGCTTTTCATATGAATTTATTGCAAGATCATTTTACACATTCAGGTGATAATAGCATTTCCTTATGAAGCCACTTTCCCACTTATCCACTGCTATTTAATTAAAGCCACTCGTTTCATTATATTGGTTGACACCTACCAAAAATTACTGTCCACTCAAAAAAAAAAAAATCTTTTTTTCTGTATTTTAAGAAGAGCTGAGTTCTCTTACTCCAGTTCATCTGGAATCTGGTGCATATTTAATAACTGTTAATGAGCCGTGTGCTTTAAAAAGGAATCTTTCAGCAAAGCATCTTGCACGTTATTTCTGAGCATGTTATTTCTGGACAGCTTGCTTTAGTGCTTTTTGCATCTTTAAAACTTCCTATTTTAAATTATTTTAAATCTAGATGAGAAGAGACTCCTAGTATGCATCACTTACAGAGTTTGTAGATTTTTTGAATCTTGATGACAAATGTATTTTAAAAGTTTACTCTTAAGGCAGTCAGAGTAGGATCCCTTTCAATGTGGGTAGCTGCCCTGGCCATGCATAGAGATTCTCCTGTTCACATACTGCTTTCAAGTGGATTTAAGTCTTTTTAGTGCAGGTAACATTGTTACGCAGATTCAGCCATCAGTGCTTCCTCAGCAGCAGCTAGAGGTGCTTGTTGTAACACCCTCCCAAAGCTGGGAAGCCTTGGAAATGTGCCTAAACTGCAGGAGCTGGCCAGGCCCTTTCCAGCCACCCCAGGCCCTTTCCAGCCTCGCCACGCACCCCACGCGCGGGATGCCCCACAGGCGCCCTGCGTTGCACGTGCTGCCCTGAGCACTGAGGAGCACCTCAGATTTCCTGCTGCAAAACATGAGCACGCGCCAGTGCTGTGCATCACTGCTCTGCAAGCGCCTGCGGCCTGCACGGAGAGCCCGTGCCGGCCCGTGGGGGGATCTTGGGCCAGGCAGAGCAGGTTTGTTGCGTGCCAGAGTAAGCGAGGGGAGTTACAGCTGAACATGGAAGCAGGGGGAGCAGGGATGCCCAAGCCTGATACGCATGGTCAGAAGGCTTAAGAAGTAGGCAAGTCCTTGGACTTTCTCCTTTTCAAATTAGCCCTTACTAGCTTCGGCTGCATACCCAAGTTTAAATTTCTAGGAGGAAGCACAGATTTATATCTTTCATTTAATGAATATTTCCACAAATCTACGGTGTTTTCTTAAATTGGTTCTCTACATATTTACCTTCTGAGGACATTCAAATAAAATAAATTTCAGAGAAGCATCTGTCTGAAACGTAGCTGCTGGAATTGTGAGCAGCTGGGTACGTGAACTGCACAGGGTAAATAATATCCTGGGTCAGCAGGGGAGGTGGGTTTGTAAAGAACTGGTGCATTTTTTAACTTTCAAGTTTGCTTTAGAAACTGCTGGGCAAATCAACCCTCAAAATTATAAGACAGAAGAAACTAATGAGTATTTTTATGAATGTAGGCATTAACAATATGAATGACTGCAGTAACATTTATGTGAACAAGGATTAAACAGAAGGCATTTTTATAAGAAAGAGATCAAGTTTCTGAATAGCCCATAAGAGAATTTAAGGTAGTTTGAAGCTTGGATTTGTTCTTTTTTTACTGAAACAATGTTCAGTTTACAGTGAAATTAAAGCTTTCACTGAATTGTGGGGATTTTTTAGTTTTATTTAAAAAAACACAGAAAACACTCATCTATTTTCTTTCTGATTACAAAAAAAAAAAAAAAAAAAGTCAGCCTTATGAAGTAGATGTCCCCTGCAGAATACCTGCTGATGAGCACCATTCGGCAGCGCAGCAAGTTGGAAGGCAGCGTGCAGCAGCCGCGTGCGGCTCCATCGGCTCTGGGAACGCGTTGCTGTGCGGCGGGGCTGGGGCGCCACGCGGGACGGAGACCGGATTTACGGAGAGGCTCCTCGCGCGCCACGCTCAGCTGCCGGACCTGATGAGCCACCCAGGGTCTAGTGTAGATTTGTGCTCTAATAAATGTCAGAGACAGAGTTGCTACTGAAACAAATTGCTAAAATATTAGGAGAAAAGGAGAATGGGCATCAAATGGCAAAAGACTAAAGACTGACTAATAGAGACCAGAGAGCATCAGAACATCTTATCTTTAAAATAAGAAGTGGGGAGTTGGGAAGGCAGTTCGTGTGCTGTGCCAACCCAAAACCAATGACAAGTCTCTCCTTGCCTGATAAGGAGCTCGAGTTTCACCTGCTGTGTGCAGTAGTCCAGTGTATTCTCCATTAATTTGTTCTGTGTCAGTAATCCAGGAGCTAGGATGGTTTGTGTGTTTGTGAAATAGTTTCTGCATCTGCCCATTTAGTAATTGTTCTGCTCTCCAGCCCAATGTAAACATTCCCTGCTCTCTTCAAAAGTGCTCTTTGACAGGGACAACCAGTATTTTTTAGGCCAATAAAATATGCCTGGGAAGACTCTGCTGCTTTTTTATGTTAACCTCTGTTGAAAGCAGGAAGTCAGAAAAAAAGGGGCCGAAATAAGCTTGGATAATCTCACTGCCAAGTCAGGTTGAGCGCTTTTTTTTTTTTTTTGGTCTGCTGTTTTCGGGAGTCTGCAATCTTGTCATCATTCTGGAATACATGAATTTTAGCATGCTAGAGGGATTACCTGAAGAGAGGTTTTCTGTATAGCAAACCTACTGCGTACAGGCAACAGCCGGGAGCTCACGTAGGCAGGTAGATCGCTTTGTTGCCTGACTTCAATAGCAATGAGCTGTTTGCTGCCATCTTCCAAAAATAGAGCGGTATGTCGCTGTTCCTGTTGCAAAAACATTTTCTAATCTTAGGCACATCTTTTAAAAAAAAAAAAAAAAAAAAAAAAAAACCAAGATCTCAGCGAGGGAAGCCTGTCTCAGATCACTGCTTGGCTGGATGACATGCAGCAAAAAAGGAAGCCACATGTTCCTGTCTGGAAAGTGATCAGATACGTCGCTCTGCACGTTAAAATGCAGCTGCACGTGCACATCTGTGCTTCGAGGCCTTGCTGATAAAGAAATCTCCAGTCTCAAAAGAAAGATGTGGTATAAATGTATAACGTGTTTTAGTTGCTAAGCCTAGACATTCATTTTAATCTTCTACTTTAAAAATTGAAAAGTGCCACCTCCTACTAAGGGGGCAGAAGTGGTCCTGGAGTAATTAACTGATTCTGTAGGTAGCCTCTATTTTAATTCATTATTAAGTGAAAAAGAGTATATTAACTAGCTATAAGTGCAGATTATAAATATATATATAAAAATATATATAAAAATATATATACATATGTAGCTCTATATAAAATAACCATTGTAATACTATACATTCTGGAGTGCTGATAGTCTTATGGTGGGTTGTAGTCATGCAACACTCATTTCTCACGTACCTTTGACATTCTCAACTGCATGCTGGCCATTAATCTGTTTTCCAAGACTGCTGTTCCTGTCCCCAGGCAGCTTCACATGCACAGCTTCCATGTATAGAAAGGAAGGGGAAATAAAACAAGGTTGGTACAAAACTATTTTCCTTCTGTACTTTCAGAGGTAAAATGTCCCCCAAATGTACTCCCAGCAAGACCTGTTGTGAGTAAGATTCAATCCAGAGCTAGTGGTGAAATACAACATTAATAATTTGGAAGGCAGAAAGCCGGCACTTTGTGCCTGAGTAAGGTACTGAACCTTGATAGCCCTGTAATATACTTGAGGCAAGCACTAGAGACTTCTTTTAGTGATGTACAAGAATCATCTTCTGATCCACGCTAGAATTGTTTTAATACTTGATTGGAAAGGTTTACATAGTTTAAATATTTGGTTCAGTTTTCAAATTATATCTGGATTCACTGAGATTTTTGAAACGTGGCTGGTACCCTCCTTGCCGGAAGTGGAAGAGCATTTGTTACTCTCTCTGCTCCCAAGACCTCACTTTTCCTCACTTTTCTGTTCCAGTGCAGGGGTGCCCTGGGACTGTGATTGCTCAGTGTGCCTGTGCTTCCAGTGCAGTTCTGAGTCCTTCTGTTTCAATTTCATCTCTCTGTCATTAATTGAGCATATGTTATCTAGAACAAAAGGAGTCACTACATAACATCTACTAAAAGCAAGCAGAATGTCAGCCGTCCAGAAATGCCCACTGAAAGGTAGAAGTTACTGAGCAAATTCTCTGTGTACTCACCCTCCATCTCTTCTTGGTCCCTATTCACCCTGGGCCCTGCCACTCCCAATAAAACCCCTTATCTGCTTAGTTCTTTCCAATGTCCACTCCTGACAGGCAATTATAATTACACATTTGTAATTGCTAAGTTGTATTGAATATATGCATTCAATATATTTGAGATTTAAATTTCAGTAATGCACATTTTTCCCTGAAAAATGAGTTTATAACTCTCTGTATTTCTGCTGCAATTCTGTCTGTAGGACAACACAAAATAGAACATGAAGTCCAGGTGAAAGCACCAATCCACCTTTGATGGTGGTCTCCCTTTGCCTATCATGATGTCCTATATTATTTGCTTAAAGTAGCCCCTTTGAGGGCTCCCAGCATTAGGGCTGGGCAGACAGCAACCTTTGGGCAAACAGCTGCAACACAATGATAATTTTGATTGCAGAGGGCAAATACAGGGATATCAGAAGGCAAATACAGGGATATACTGGTGTTTTAGGGGAGGAGGGGAAGTGTCAGACTTGTACAAATGAACAGTGAGTTCATGAGTTCTTTACTACAAAGGATTTTGTGAGTTTTTGTTGCATTTGATGTTCATTATGCTCCTCATGATCCATTCTTTCTGTGAGGAATTCTGCAGATGTAAAGGCTCACACGATGGTTGGTTTAATTGGAAATAAACTGTTGAGGAATCAGGCACTTTTTTTTGCTGTGACAGATGACAAATGTTAATCACATGAAGACTAATTCCTGGAGCAATTTGACTGATTTTAGTGGCATTACAGCAGGGGTATTTTAGCCTATGACATTAATTTCAAATGTATTTTTAATGACTTTTCAAATGAGTCTTATCAACTAAAATCTCTGGTAAAAGACCAACAACTTGAGATCTAGGCAAAGCATTGTCCGTTGTCCTTCTGCTTGCCATTCATCTGCTTGGGAATTTTCTCAGTGTTGTTTTGTAGTTGAAGACCACAAATGGCTCCACAGTATGGGAGAGAAGAGAGAGTGATTTTATGAATCTCTTCTTTCTTCTTTTCTTTGGGGGAGGGGGCAACGATTCTGCACATTACTGAAGGTTCTTTTCTACAGCTATTAGTTGAGTGGCATTTGTGCAAATTGCCTACTGAAGTAGCTTGCTGCTGGGAGTTACTGCTCGTAAGGGTTGCAGAATTGGGCTCTTAAGTTGCAATATTGTCAAAAAAAAAGTTGCAAATAATAAGAAGATCATTAAAATGTTTTCATTAGAATTTGGGTTGAAAAATAGCCATTTGATGCTCCTTTGCTACAAATGTTAATTTGTTTGTGTGCCTGTACTTATTTCCAAGGTGCAAAATTAGCAAGTGACTTATGGAACGAATCAGTAAAGCTATTGTGCCTTGTGAGGAAGTGAATAAACCAGCTATTTTAGCCCTGCTCTAGGCTTCCCCTCTCCTGGGCTTCCTCGCGGATCCTTTTGAGATATATCTGTTTGTAAAATAAAGCCACTTTTTATGCTTTTTAGTACTTGCTGACTGTATGCCAAAGAATTCTATGAAGTATCTGTGAATATACACTGAGACTACACTATGCCACTTCCCCTATTTCCTGTAGTGAATGGCCAACCCTGATGATAAACTGTAACACTACTCAAGGTAGGAAGAATCAGCTGCCAGAGACTATTTATCACTTCACTGGCTTTGTACCATGCATATCCGTCTGAAGTTAAATTGAGATTATAAGAGGAGTTTTCTTCTTTTCTCCAGCTTTGCCAGTGATAGTATCTTGCATAAAGATTAAAATAGAAGCTCAGTGTTTAGTCCTTAGATGTTCCCCTTGCTTGAAAAGAAGATGAAATTGATATAAAAAGTGACTCAAATGCCTTCAGTTTCTGCTAGCTGGTTCTATAATGTTAGTTTTACATTAACTTAAATAAGATGAATATCTTTGAGGTACTTGAAAAAGGTGAATATCTCTTTCTAATAGCTGGCAGGCTTCGGATGAAACTTTACAAGCTTAAGATCAGGTTTCATGTAGAGGTTTCATTCATTCCTGGGTATTTTAGGAGTTCTTAAAAATATTAGTATCTCCTATCCCTTCATTCTATTTTGCTGCTACAGAGGGATTAATAAGTGATTTTCCTTTTGTCTGTATAACCTCATTTTAGAGATTTATAGAAAGGTTAAGCTAAAGAAAAACATGTGAGATTTTTCTAAGGTGAAGCATTGGGCAGTGGACTCTTTATAAACCCGTAAATCCAAGTGAAGTTAATATTAGATATCTTTCCTACGGTGAGAATGAGTTGCCCTTTCGAGAAGTTTGTCTCATACAGTATCAAGGATTGTGAATCCCTTGATATTTGAGATGACCATACTGTAAAATGGAAGCATCATCAGCAAAGCCAAGTGAAGCTCAGCAACTTGGCACCTTTCCTTTTCTCACATCCAAAGCAGATCCAATGCACCTTCCTTATCGGTGCTGCTTCTGATGGCAGTTGTTGCTTCTGTGCTTTCGATGCTTCTGACAGCAGTCATTGTATTAGCTGTTGCTTTCATGTGAACAACAACAAAAAAGAATTGAAGAAATAACTGGTAATAAGATTCACAGTCCTTGATACTGTATGAGACAAACTTCTCGCAAGGGCAACTCATTCTCACTGTAGGAAAGGTATCTAATAAGGTGGTACTGGAGAGGCAGTATGCCCTGGTCACCTGGACAACAGGTGACTGAAGATACACACCATGTTGAAATGTATCTTCAAATAATCCAGTAAATGTAGTTGTTAAAAGACGTGTGCTTGTAAAGACATTTTCTCTCCGATTATCCAGTTGCTTTAAAGCCTCTATCCCTATGGCCTGTGGTTTGCTGAAGTTTTTCTTGTTATTTTTGATGGGTCAGCTCATGTTGATATGAGTATTGGCTGCCTGTATCATCAACCCAAGCAGAAAAGAGCTGGAGAGCAGAACTTTTGCTCTGAGCAATTACATGACCCTCCCCCCCGCCACCCCGCCCAGGCACTGCACACAGCAAAGCCAGTTTCCCAAGGCTTTCCCAAAACTTGTCAGTGGCAAAGAGTTAAATGGATGAGAGGGTGTGGTGGGAGAGATTGATAAACGGGATAAACGGAAGCAAGGGATCTTTTACTTCCAGACCTTGGGAAAAGTGTGTCTGTAAGAAACTTTTATGAATATTTTGCATATGTGTCCGGAGCTTTAATTGAGTATATTTTAAATTAATAAAAATACTTAATAAAAGTAAATTCATTTATATAAGCAAAATACCATCTAGTAATCAAAACTCTTTTTTTGTCCTTTAAATTTATAGGAACTTAGAATTTATTTATGTTCATGCTTTTCTGAGCATGTCAAAAATGCTTAGTATATCACTTGAAAAATGTTAGTGCAATAGCTATGTTTTCTTTCTGTATCATGACATGAAAATGCATGATAAAAATGCCATGAAGGGAAATAATTGATTGCTAGTCCAAGCCATATAGACTGGCTGACTACACAACACCCTTAAGTAATTAAATTGCTTTAACCACAGATTAGCTGGGCCAGATTGCTTTATATGTTTCCCGCCCGTCCACTCAGTATTCAGTATTTCTCTTGATGTTGACCTTGCTGTAAGCTAAAAACACACAGATAATGTGTCAAAGCCAAGTCATAATTTTGTTTTTGCTTTATAAAAGAAAATGGTTGTTTTTACTCCATTATTTTAATATTTTACTTTAAAGAAACTTCAAAAAGGTCAGTCTCTCTCAGTGCTTTGATATCTTTGGGGTTTTCTTTCATAAAGAAATGGTAGTATTAAAGCTACTCATGTTAAAGGTGACTTCTTTTGATAAAAATCCGGTTCTCATGATTTGCTGCCCAGTTTTACCATACATTCCTTACTCTTTTGAATTTTGCTCCTACAAGAGTAGCTAAATAAATACAGTAGCACAGAAGCAAATGGAAAACATCTGCTGTTCTTATTCAGGAATTTAGTGAGTCAGGTTTTGTGAACATCTGAACTCAGCACTTTTGCATATTTGTAGAATTATAAGTAGTTTGAAATTATTATTGTAAAATATATAGTTAAAGTGAATACTGTAAGGAGTGTTGAGAGTGCTTTCTTGGAAATGCCAAGGCTGCACAGAAATAAAAGGAAGCTTTTTTGGATAGGTTTTTTTGTATTGTTTTGTTTGTTTGGTGAAATGATTCAGGACTTTTCGGGAAGAATAATAGTGGACAGGACCAAAACTCCATGCAGCCTGGTGTCCACAGCTAACAGCAGCCGGTACACAGAGATTAAAGACCAGCTCCTGGGCGAGCGATGCGCCTCTGTACACCCTCCTCTTCTCCAGCATTCAGAGATGTAAAGATTTTCCTGAGCTAGAGCTGTGATAGCTCGTGATAGCAGCAGTGCAATGGAGACATTTTGTGAGTCATATCTGACAAGCCAAAAGGATATCTGAAATGGATAAGAGCACAGACTTTATACATGATACAGGGAGGTATTCTAATATGGCTTTAAGGATAGGTCACTAAAATACAGAAACTTAAAAAATACAAAGTTAAAAAAAATAGAGAAAAAATATAATAGAGAGAAGTGATTTTTACCTTAGATATTAAGAATCTAGGTTTCATTAAGTTAAAATGACTTTTTTTTCTGTCATTAATTCCTGTTTTTATGTCAGTGATGTCATTGTGCAAATTCTCTTGCTGTCTCTCATTCTTTCAGACCAAGTGCCTGCCTATTTATTTTCAGCAGTCTTAACACTTCTTTGCGTTCAGTGCTTTATCCTGTGCATAGCTGGTATTTGGGACATATATAAGCGCCACCACGTAACCAGAACTGGGTGTGATTACATTTTGTCACTTACTGCCTCCCCATTGCGTCTTTCCGTCTGCAGAATTCCTGGAAATGCTTCAGTGCCTATTCTGTCGTGTTCATTTTAAGCAGCCTTAAAGATAGGTTTCTCCTCCCATCTGTCCTCTTTACCTGTAAATTGCCAAAGGTGGGACTGAATAATTCATCTACCAAAGTGTAACTCTTCCTAAAGTATATTTAACTTCTTACTGTTGGATATGAAACAGCTTTTTTCCTGCCAAGTGCCAAAATGCATTTTCTTGTAGGCGCCACAGAGATTATGTGACATCCCAAGTTAGGAACCGGTAGAGGGGAAGGGGCAGAGTGTTGTTTCACATCTAACAGTGCAGCTGAACCACAGCACGTGTGTTCCCCCAAAACAGCGTTGATTCCCAGCTTATTTTGGAGTGACCACAGCATTAGCTGATTCCTGACCTTGAGACCAGACTTGTACTTGTGGTTCAGTCCCAGCGTTGATGCAGCATGACAAGTGCACAGTGCTGATGGGGAGGAGGGCGCAGTGCTGCTGAGCTCTCAGATAAACGGCACCACTTTCAGCCGTCTCTGCAGATGTCATCGCAGGATCGCAATGTCTTAACACTGTCACCTCTCAGGTGGACAGATCTGTCAGTCCAGAGCAACTAGCAAATTCTTAACAGGAATAAACTGATGCAGCTCCATTTTGCTCTGGGGGGTCTGTGCTCTAATCCAGCTGAGAATTTGTCCCATAGGTTTGGTTACCTCTATGGATGTGGCTGGTCATTGCCCCTGTGGAATGCTGCCATCCACAACAAGCTAAAAACATATTTAATGCCTTTTCCTCTCTGTCTGAGGGCTCCATTTTTGTTGCTTTTTAAAAAATTAGTAAGACTGAGGGTTCCCCTGAGACTCCTACTGATGAGAAAACCAAAAATCCCTCCCTTCCCCATGAGAGTTTTTCTAGCAAAAGAGGATGGCTACATAAGACTTGAAATGAAGGGTTTCAGATATCCCACCTGTGTCAGACACACATCCTTTTGTTGGTCTTGCTCCCTGTTGTTATATTTATTGGCAGAAAGGAAAGACTAGCTATTTTATAGCAATTTTTCCATCCTTCATCTCCATAATGCAGTGCTTTGGTGTTCTAGCTTATATGCACATTGGAAAATAAGGGTCTTGTATTCTTTTCCTGTTTGAATCTCAACATATATATAAAAAAAAATCTTTTGCTATCATAGTTACAAAAATGAAGGATAGGAGTACACTGGATGCATTTTTATAGCATTGCTCATAAGCAGTAAGGACAGAAGCCTCAAAGGAAGACTCAGAGAAGATGCTACTTCTGTATTTTCTTTTGCCTGCCTTGTCACTGGGCTGTTCTGGGGAGGAGAGATCTTCTGGCATCAGTTACTCAAGCTTGGGCATACCTGAAAGTACAGGGCCCGGAGGCTGCTGGAGGGGGCTTAAGGTTATTAACATCTCTGTGGCAGCATCTTCTGTGACCATTTTCTATAAAGCAACAGTCTGAAGAGGCTTCTTGAGGATGGCATTAAGGTTATCTTCTACGGTTTTATATCAGGAACTCTTCCTTGGAAAGACCAGGAATTTTAAGATTCCTCTGTGTCACAGGCCTTCGTGTCAGGACAAGACCTCATTCTCTGCTTTATGCCATCATCTGAGAGGCTGACACTGTCCAGATAATCAGTAATACCTTTGACTAAACCCAGTGATTTCTAGATGCAGGACTTTGACTTGGTACTTCCTATCTTGAATTCCTTTACAAAGACTGGAGAATGTTTTCATCCCCATCATATAGATGTGGATACAAAGGCACACAGAGAATGGTCCTGGAAGCCAGGGTAACAAAATGAAGTTTCCTAATTCTCAGGCTGATTTCCTAATAGTAATCTTGTTTTTTTTTTCCTTTCCAGAAACACCTTACACGACCATACTCCTTTCTCCTCTCTCCTTCTGTTACTATACTAAGCCAATGTTGAATTGAATCCCCTTAATGATGTTCTAAGCCTAAGTGATTCCTCATTGTGGGCAGCCAAACTTTAAACAGGCAAGACAAGCATTTATGCTGTATCCTTGTGCTTATCGAGGTGTCAGGTTGGACCAAGAACATTCTGTAAAAATTATTCTTCATTGTGACAAATCCGTTGGCTAGATTACAGCATTGACAAATTTTTACCAGATTTTTCTGCCAAGTTCACTAAGAGCACATCTGGAACTATTAGACTTTGCTGTGTCTGGCGTATCATGTTCCTTTTCCATTTAATACAGGTTGGTCATCTTTGAGAGCAATCCTAGCTGCCCTATCCTCAGGTCCATTCCCAAGGATAATATAATGGAATTGTCTGAGTTTGCTCTTCTCTGATATCCTTAGAGAAGTTCCATTAACTAAACTGAGGAGGCATACAAGAGCGCTGCACTTGCATACTGATTTATCTCTTAGAGAGTTTTTTTGTTAAGAAGTATGTTTGTGTGTGTGTATGTATCTGTCCACAGAGAGAAGATCAAGCCTCTAAGTCCCAGGTATCATGAACTCTCTGGAAAAAAAGTCTGAAAGACCCTGAGACATCAGCTAGTTCATCCCTCTGATTCGAGGCAGGGTCACCTCAGCTATTCCCACCAGATGTTTGTCTGCCCAGTTCAGAAAAAAATGCCAGTGAAAGAGATTCCAAAACTTCCCTGGAGAATCAAGTGCTTAATTCTCCTTACTATAAAAGTTTCTCCTAAAAGCCAGTACCTTAAATCTTCTTCACTGCAACTTAATCCTAGCCTCGGGGAACACAGCAGAGTTTATTCGCTTATGTAAAAGGTGACTGAAAAGAATATTTGAAAAATGCTCTCCTGTCACTTCCTGTCTTCTCTTCCCTAGACTAAACAAATCAAGTTCTCTTATTCTTGCCTTGTAGATCACGTCTGCTAGCGCTCAGAAGGTTTCAGATGCTTTCCCCTGGACTTGCTCCAAGCGTTGCATGTGTTTCTTCAAGTGCAGTGGTCAAAACGAGGAGCAGTGCTCCAGCTGAGCCCTTATCGCTGCGAAATAGAGGACCAGATCATTTAATGTTGCTTCCAGCTGACACTTCTGCCAGTAATTCTGAGCATGAGGTCTGCTTTTCCTGTACTAGTATGGCACTGTTTATAGTTCTGGCCTGTTCCTGCTTTTCCCTTCCTAAAGATAGGCACTCTGCTTGCCTCCTTGTGCAGTATTGTCTGCACCGCCTCCAAGAAAGCCTCCAAAGGGCCTGGGATTAGTTCACTGGCTTCTCCAACTGCTTTCGGGTGCATTTCATCTAGCCAAGCTGACATGAAAACATATAACTTATCAATACCATCTAGTCTGGTTTTCCTCTAGTCTATCTGCAGTTGTTGCAACCATCTGATCCCATTATCTTTCCTAGCAAAGGCTGCAGCAGAAAGGCATCCACCATGTTGAGTATCTGAGCACCAGAAAAAAAAGGGAGCTGAGAGCAAATGTGGCACAATTCTGCTGAAAATGCTCATCTGAGTCCAGTGAAAATGTTTGTTCCCATTCTGAAAATTCTGAAATGAATTAACAAAAAATTGCATATATAGGAGAAAGGTCTTTCTTTGGAATGCAAATCTGAAGCTACAATGATGTGCAAGTTGGAAAAAAAAAAAAAAAGGAAAAATGAATCCTTGTCTGCTAACCTGAAAAAAAATTACATCAGGGTTACCATGTGCTATTTCATTATAGCGCTCTTTTTTTTTCTTTTCTGTGAAGAATAACATTGAACCGATGCGTGAAAAAGAAGCAAATATATAACAAGAAGCATATGCAAACTGTAAGGTGAAAATGGCAAATGAATGAGACCACATTTGGAAGAGACAGATGGTGGTTTTCTTGATCGCATGATTGCACTGGCAATAGAAATGTTTTGGAGTTAGTGAAGTGAGGAGGCTAGACACATTTCCTAATTGCATGAAGATATATTTGTAGAACATGCAGAAATGCAGGGAGGAAAAGATATTGATCAGCCCTTTGAGACATGCATGAATATGAACATGATACATTTATATGCAGTTTGCACTGAACTAGCAGTTCCCATTGGATGTTTGATTATGTATTCTTGGTTTGATTGGAGACTTCTGCAAGTATCTTTTGTCCCCATTGCCAGCAGCTCCTCCTCTGTCACTTGTTTAGCTCTTGCTGTTGTACATATTTTTCCAGATTCTGAATCAAATAAAACTGTCTTTTCAGATTTACCTCTGCCTATGCATCAGAGAAATCTTATTTTTGGATTAATGTTCAGTCAACTGCACATTTACTCTTGATTAACAGATGCAGCCGTAGGCCTGACTGAGGAAAGATACGGATGCTAGAAAGCATTAAGACATCCTGCCTTAGGAGGAGGTATATAAAACTGAAAAAATCTATTGACTGCTCAGGAGTATATAGGTGTGTGTGTGTACATGTATAAATAATGAAAAATATGATTTATATGATTTATAAAAGTCATATTGCTGGAGGTGATAGCTTCCTGCAACTTTATATTTTTATAATTACTTAGCATAAGAAATGTACGTCTGTTACTGCTGGTGATGTGCAGTTGCAAAGGCTTCTGAAGAACAGTGCAGGAAAACAATAAATGAACCTTTTCATTATTATTTCCATATTTATATTATGTGGTTTCTAGGAAACATTTGATTTTTTTTTCTATTTTTATTGTAGTTTAAACAGTAGATCTTAAATCCTTATTGCTCCTGCACGTCTGAATATATTAAATAAAATTTTCATAGCAATGTGTAGAAGGTATAGGCTGCACCATATCCTTTTTAGACTGTGGGAAACACGTCCAGTTATTGGTTCAATGTTTAAAGAGAGAGAGAGAGAGAGAGAGCTTGCAAGCAGAATTTTTATGAAAATATAAGAAGGTACCCATAAAATCCACGTGTCATCTTCTTTTGTCCTGCAAAAATTATAAAAACTAACGGCATTTTGCACACTTAGGGAAACTAACAGAACAGATGTTTCCAGCTGACAGGGTGAGAAGAATTTTGCTAAAACAACAGCAAGAGATTGCAGAATCTACAGGCCTGCCAGGCTGGGAATTGTTAACAAAATCTCTTTGAAATTAGTCTAGCCCTCTCCATAGATACCTGAAATCTTACTGGAATTTTTTTTTTGTAGCTCATATTGATGGGAATTTTGAGAGCAGAATTATGAAGACAAAATGCTTTTGACAATTTCCCAGAGGAATGAATATTGTAGAAGATTGAATGCTGATAAAATAGTCGTCCACACACTGAGATTATACTCATTCATACAGCAGATCTTTACAGATTCATTGTGAATCTGAACACCTCCCAGATAGACAGCAGGATCTGCTCAGCCAGAAAGAGGTGTACAATAGTGCAATGCCACAAAAGACATTGAAGGTCACAGCTTGTAAGGAGGAATTTATCAGACACCATACGCTCTTTGCAAAGGATACTGTAATATGAAGCCACAGGCCTCTTGTCAAGATGCGACCTGTTTGCAAAAGGTCACGTATGTAGAAGTCTTTGAGGACAGCTCCACTCTTGGCTTTTGTAATGATGTAGACTTCATCTCCAATGGGCATGCAAGCTGTTGGCATGGTTAGATTTCTTCTGAGTGGCTGGTTTAAGTCTAGGCATGTCCTTAACTAAGAATTTACTTCTGTCAAGGTTCAACAATTTTAAATAGTAAGAACCCATCTCTAAGATTTTTATAATTGAAAAAGGGAAAAGTCTGTTGTTACTGAGTTTTATCAAGTTTTTGCATAAAGCTACTTAAAGAGAGTAAGGGATGTTTCCAGTGCCAGGAAATCTTCAGCAGGTCCCAGGACACCCGAACCTGCCTCGTTAGCATGCTGGATGGGAGGTCATGGGATTGAATGTGCAGAACCCGGTAAGCTCTGGCCGTCTCGATTGCGGGGGATTGCTGCCTGCTTTGTGGGGCTGAGGGAGACCCCAGATTGCCTTGATCTGCCCCAGGAGCAACCTCGATTGACTGGGCAGAGAATTCAGGCCAGCAGTGTCCACCCCTCTCCTCTCTACCTGCAGGTTTGCTGAGGGATGGCAGTACACCTGGCTGCTCTCCTGATGGACCCCAGAGGTGTCTCGTGACTCAGCCTCATTCCGAGTCATTCAGCCTCATTCAACAGTTTCTTGGCTTGTCCTTACTCTTCAGCAGTATAAAATGCATTTCCCTCTTTCCTAGATTTCCTGTGGCTGGCAGACGTTTGGTTCATTCTGCAAGCCCAGCTTGAAATGATTTCATATTCGGCTCTCATTTGGCAGTGTTACTGGCTGGATGAAGCTGCTTGTAATGTTACTTCCAGGACTGTGCTAAATGAATGCTGAAAAGTTAATTCATTTACCTGGAGTTGGAAATGCTGATATTCACTGCCCCGTGGTACTTGTAGAGTAAGAATGTTGTATTTAAATGTTAGCAACTATGTTTAAATGCTGCTGTGGGTAACGGGCCTAGTTCAAAACTACATTTCCTGATGGCGATTGGCAAGGATTTTTGTTTTATTTGAGAATTGTGTTATCTTTATCAGGCTGTAAAACTCTGCTGTAGCTAACCAAGTGATAGTAAAGGTCAAGACACTTACCTAGATTCCTGATTGAGGCTATGCAGGTATAGTTTTGGGGAGACCAGTGTAGGAAGAGAGGATCACTTGGGAAAATAAACTCCCTCCCTTCTTTTTCTGGAGAAGAGGATGTTTCAGACAAGCCAATCCAACATTATACTTTGCTTTATTGATGTAAAGCAAATTTGTGGTCTTCTCTCTCCTTCTTTCCTTCCTGCTCATTTCATTTTATTCTGCCTAGTCAATGAGTTAGCTTTATTAAGTGTATCTTCCTGTCTTTGCTGTATAAATGCCTGGTCGCCTTTGTATCATTCTTCCTCAAAGCTCCAAATTTCTTTATTCACAGGATCAGAGTAAGGCCCCAGCCAGAATCAGAGTAAGGTCCCCAGCTAGCAAGGACCTCTGGAGACCATCTGGTCCAATCCTCCAGCTGTAGCAGGTTGGTCAAGGCCGCGTCCAGGCAGGTTTTGAATATCTCTACAGATGGAGAGTCCACAACCTCTCTGAGCAACATGTTCCAGGGTTTGATCACTGTCATTAGCATAGGATTTCCTCGTGTTCAGATGGAATCACCTGTTTCCGTCTGTGCTTGTTGTGCCTCTTATCCTGTCACTGGGCGCCACTGGGAAGAGCCTGGCCCTGCTGTCTTTACACTCTCCCCTCAGATATTTATACAAATTAATAAGATCCCCCTTGAGCTCTCTCCTCCAGGCTAAACAGTCCCAGCCCTCTCAGTGTCTCTTCATATTCCCTGTTGCTCGTGAATGACCCCATCATGGTTTCTTCCTCTCTTGCTTAGCCTGTGCATTTTCTATTATCTGGAATTCTCCCTGGAATACCGGCAGGCCCCCCTGGCTGTGCTGTATGGTGCTGTCATCAGCTCCAGCTCTCAGATTTCATTGCACTGGAGGCTTTTCAGGATATGTTAGTTATCTATTGATGCCAGAAGCTGAAATCATGGAGATTTTAGTTAACTGAGTAGTATAGGATCAGACTCTTATTTTGCAGATGATTGACCTAAAAGATATCTTGAAATGGGTCCTTTGAGCTCTGAAGTTTATTTTTCTTTCTGTGCAGCTGGTGTACATGTGTTTCTTTAAGACCACATGTTAAACTTCTCATGAAACATTAGAAAATGCACTGTACACATTATATAGCTGCTTAATAAATATCAGTATCTTTTTTGTTGCTTATAAGGGAGTATTTATTATTTTACTTAATCTGTCATAATAGACTATCCCATATTTATTTTTTTCTTCCAGTGAAAAGCAGTCAAGTAACCCCAAAATAAGATTCACCAGACTGCACTCTCTATTGTTGCGAATTTTAGAACAACGAGCCTGTGTGTTCAGGAGTTTGGTTTGCTTTGCTTTTCTAGAAAGCTGGAAGTAGCAGCTGAAATCCTGAATGCGCTATAGCTCACAGCAGATTTCTTGGAGGTCACTGGGACCAAAATTTCTTCCTGCACTCTGCTCTGTATTACATGCTAATCATCCGTCTTTCCTGAGTGCAGCACACTGGAAAAGCATTTATATTGAAAACTTTGATCACCTCTGTACTACAAGCAACTGTCTAATTGCAGGTCATAAAGACTAAAATCTTAAAAGGAATTTATTGTAGAAGTCGGTGAATTTATGATAAAGACAGGTACTAGCAAAGACTCCAGACATAGACTTAAGTAGTGCAGACATAAATACCTGGATATTTAAGAGTGTGACCATTACTTTTACCATAATTATCTTCAAGTAAGTTTTTTGTTTGAAACTACAGTATGGTGACATTGTGCTATGCAATTTCTACTGTAGGAATAAGGAAATTTTTCTGTGCATTGCAAAAAGTCTGAGCTGAGATTTGCACTATTTCTGAAACTGTTCATTAACAACTTTTGAAAGTTCTTTTTAACAACCTCTCCTACAAGACTAACCAGTCAATTTTGACATCTCTGAGATAAGACATCTGAGCCATGTAGAGGTCTTATCCAGGAAAAGGTATTTCTTCATGTGCAGAGCTGTATAGGCAGGTAATGCTGTGCTAAGCACTCCATGATCTTCAGCAAGTCACCCTCTAAGCTCTAAGACTGAACAGACCTAAGTTTCCTAATGTCCTTAAGAGAAGAAATGTGTTAAAAATTATGATGGTAAATAGCTAGTTCTGTTTTTTATTTAGGATGAACCGCTTCATTTTGCAAGCGCAGTCAGTGTAGTGCCCCCTCCACAAATGTAGTCATTTGGATTATTCCTCTCATAATGCCATTCAGGTACTTTAATTAGCTTATAAATAGAAAAAAAAATACAGGAAAAATTAGCATCATCTCTCTTCTTTGTCAGACATGAACTGAATGGATCTTGCAGAAAGATCTAGGTTATATTTTGGGAGAAATAGGGTTTGGGATAAGTCACATAAAGTCCTGTCTTTCATTATTAAGCAGCTTGACTGCTGGTGTTCTGATGTGTTGCACACCAACTTAACCATTAGTGCTTGAAAGGCTCCCCATAGCACTGTTGGCTTTTGCTTCACTGCTTTTTAAGATAACATTTCTGGCAGAGCTCAGGCAGTCACAAACTCCTAAAGCCACAAGGCCTTGAAACAAGGAACTCTCTCTGTCTTCCCAGTAAATGCCAACTTCTCGCGTAGTTGCTGGAATCAACTTCCAGTTGACTTGCCAAGGACCCGAGTTGCCCATTAACCTTGGCTTCTCCAGAAGCCCCTTGTTGGCTTACTGGCTGTAGACTAGCTACGCTTTCCTTAGTTTGAGGCTGCGTGACAGCTGCTTTGGTACAGCAGTGTATGTGCACAGAAAAATAATGTGAAAACATATATGTGTGTGTTTATAAAGATATTATTGCATTTCTTCAAACCATAAAAATACTGTATGTGGCATCTCTAATACTTTATAAGATTAGGGAAAATTTGGCAGAAACATGAAATTTAAAAAATGTAAGACTTAAGTATAATAATAATGTTGCCAGGGTGACATAGTTGTCCCAAAATCATGGGTTATAAACTATTATAAACCTTAAATTCAGAGTTATGGTCACCCTTCAGAGTAATCTAAGAAGGGGGGAAAAGTCCTTAAAAATAAGTTTAAACTCAGCTGGGATCACAAGTGCTTTAAATGCAATCAAAAACACATCATGGAGTAACACTAGGACTGAGTTACAGTTGTTTGAATGCTTAACTGTGCATGCATTACTTAGTACGTCTGGATTTCTTTTAAGAATAACCTTAACTCTGATTTGTTTCTACTGTCGATCTGTTCTCTTTTGCCAAGTTTGTAATGTGTCTATTAAAAAAACATAGTAGAATCTCAGAGAGGGAGTGTGGAGCTTTAGTACAAAGTCAAGGCTGGAAGGAAAGTCATTCTAATTTCTTTTTGTAATTTGTAAGGGAAATATTACAGCTGTGTGGCCATTTTTGCAGCAAGCTTTGAGCTCGCAGAAGCTTCTGCCATTTCTTTGGGTCCCAAGATAGCAATGTACGTGCCAACTATCTCAGTCAAATGGATGAAAACATGTAGGATGTGCTAACTACTTTCCCAGTATTTCACTATTTTTTTCTTTGGTTACCTTTAAATTGCATAGACCTTTTTAATATTTGAGGAATAGATAGAAGAAATTGGCAAGCACAGAGTAGAGTTTGGGCACTGCAGACTGTGCACAAGGCTTTCTCAAAGCAGGGGAACATTTTCAGATTTAGCCTGCAGGTTTATTTTACAAAAGAGATTGAATTTCTAGAAAATCTCTTCTATGAGAACTACAGAAACTGCTCAGTGCAATCAAAAAAAGATTTTCATTTGGGAAAGAAAGAAAACCCACACAAAACCCCAAACTATTTTATTGGGTGTATTTTACATCCCCTGTGTAAACTGATCTGGTTCTGATCATGTTCATGAAATGTGAGGTCTGATTGCAACAGTTCTTGACCCAGACACAAACAAACAGGGCTTCTTGCTTTAATTTAATTTTCTTCTGTACTTGGAGCACCACCTTCACCAGGGAATATAACTCCCAGCTTGTTGCAAACATGGAAAAGTGAAACAGCGTGACTGCAGAGCTGTCGCCGGCATGGAGCGCGCTGAACGCGCAGCCGCTTTTGGCCTCGCTGCCTCGGATCCACATGAGCCAACACCAGCAGTTAGTTCCTTAGTGTCACTCTCAGACTTACTGACTGAAAGTGTGTCTAGGGTATCTCTTAAAATAAACCGAAGACTTTTTGAAATCATATTCTTACAGAGATAAAATGAGAAATTCTTGCAGTTGATTGGATAAAAGAACCAGTCTAATAATTCCCTCATGTAAGAAAGGAAACAAACAGTATCTGAAGAGAGAGAACTATTGTTCTTCCATGTCTGGCAGCATGAATTTATAGTGGAATAAGATAATCTGGACATATTCCTGGTCCTATGCCATGTAGTGGGAGGGTCTTTCTCCTCTTATTTCTATGAGAGCAAACAGTGTCCCCAAGGACAATCCAAGCAGTCATCACGTATCTTAGCTGCTCCAGACTTGGCCCTTATGTAATGACCAGAAATTGTCGATACCACCATTTTCTTCATTTGCCTGTTTCTTATTTGGTCTTTATGTTTGGTTCCCTAAGCGTGATCCTCAGACTTCTTTCGAGTATGGGCATTGACTTTAAAAGCCCAAGCTTTTTCTTTTTTTTGGAGTTTATATTGCCTGATTTGAAAATCTGACATCTACCAAGAGACACAGGACAAATGTCGTTTTTGGCACCGAGCCCTTTTTCTAGTTCCTCAGTCCTTTCTGGACACAGAGGTAGCAGACCCAGGTGATGAAGGCCTTCTGCAGCCTCTCTCTGGACAAGCTCCTTTGTGCCATACAGCTGCTTCTCCTTCTTACACGTTTTCCTCCTCTGCAATGAGCCTTAAGAGTCCCTTCTGTTGCTGCTTTCTCACAGAGAACAGTTTTTAAAAAATCTTCCATGTTTAAGCCATTGCTCCCCAGCAGAGCTTACACACACACCATTCGCCACACACACAACCCAAACATAGCCGTTCCACAGGCATGGGTGCCACTGATGGTTACTCTAGCAATTGCATAATGTAAAATACCACCCAAGCTTTCCTCTGGGGTGTGGATTATTTTATGTTTTTCTCTATACCTGAGATGCTCTTTGCCAAAGTATCTTTGTCCATTTTTCCATTGTTAGATTTTTAAGCAGGAAGAAGTGTAAATCAAGGAAAGCTTGGGGTCAGGTGGTTTCTGGAGATCAGTGCTTAAATTTAAGACAAGCTGCAAGCTCTAAATGAGTCCTGTAGTCTGTTGTGCTCCCTTTTTTCAGTTGGCAGTTTCAGCTAGTCCATAAGGGCCTCTGATATATTCCCTGAGAGGCTGCTGTGCTCCATGCCAAGCTGAGTGCAGTGACAGCTTTCCGTTCCTCGTCATCAGCATCCCAACACCAAACTGACTGACTGCTAGCATAAACAGGTTATCCCTCCATCTGGCATAAGCAAAGGCACTACATTTGATAAATATATGGTATCAAAATGTCATATGGGAAGGCAGTCTTGCTTTTGAATCAAAGTTTACCAAAAGTAAGAGAGAAAAATATGCAGGCTTTGTGAGTGATTTTTCGAAAAGGCAACTGGGATTTGCTTTTATCTGGGGAACCCAGAAAACAGCAGATTTCTATCCTTCTGTTGTTTATTCTATGCTATACACTTCCACTAAATAGTGAGCAATGTATTCCTAGAGTGTTGTATCCGAGTGCCTTGCAGAGATGAAGCTAAAGTAAACAAGGAGCAAGGCGCATTTCGAGTGTTGGTGCTTTGGAGATTAGGGTTAATCTGCAGTCAGAGTTTTCCATTTCGGGGCATACCTAGGATGGAAACGAGGTTGTGGCGGTGCCTGCTGACCGTGAGGAGACGCCCCGAGGCCGCGGCCGCTCTCCCCGGGCGGGCGCCGTGCTGGGGCCCTCACGGCAGCGGGCAGCAGCCGAGCGCAGCCTGGCGCCTCTGTGCGCCCTTCAGCCTCTCCACCAGCTCCCGCTGCTCCCGTGAGGCAACTGGGCCCTCCATGGCAGCTCATGGGACCCAAACTCCGACATTAGCTTGCAATCTCTGCACGTCCCATCTTTTAGTGTTCTTGAATGTTTGCAGCAAAAACTTTCTCCAAGGTGATTATCTTAGAAAATCTCCTCAGAGAGATCTGAGGTCTCCTCAGACCTACCTGTCTTCCCCCACTTTAGAATCCACTTTGAAATCTGTACTGAAACATAAGGCAAAGCTGTCATGTCACGGCAGAGATACAGAACAGTTCTACCTTGGCATAAAATTTGCATTTCTTGAGCTGTGTAAGAGATTTTTACTCGCTCTGGGATAGAAGTGGTTCTCTCTCTGTTATTTTTCTTCCCCAACACTGGTAACCTGTGGAATTGGTTAATGGTTGTCAGCTGGACTTGTTTGTATTTGGAAAAGGAGAAGGAAAAGGGGAATTCAATTACAATGCAGACAACCTACAGAAATAAATAATTTCAACTATTTGTTGCACCAGCAGACAAAAGGAGGGGGAAGCTGGGTTTACTTAGTAGATAGAGAAATAAATTTAAAAAGCTACCATATTCATCAGAGTAAATAACATTCTCATTTCCCCTGGAATGGCATTCAACAAAAACTCACTATCTCCCTCGACTGATTGTTTTGACTTAAAACTGATCTTCCCTGCTTCTTTTCTTGTGAAGAACTTCTAATCTACTTTTTTCGCCCCCTGTTTTGTGGAGAAGATCATTCATTGTTCAAAATGAAGTTGTCAGGGGGATATCTCCTTTCATATTAATATCAAAAGCATGAAACGATAGGAGTATTTCCAATAGCCAGAAAAAACTTTTAAACCAAAAACCTCCAACTCAGCAGCACATGAGCATTCATGTTTTATAATGCAGTGTCCTGTAAGCCTCCTTTATTTCTTACCCTGAGATCCTGGCATTGAGTTGTTTAGACAGAGCTGTCCCACTCCATAATGAGTTCCATCTGCTGACTTGGCACCATCATTCAAGAGGTGTCACTTGGTTCATATCTAGGAATTTCTTATGCCAAGATGCCTTGCAGGAGATCAGGGTATCCATTCCATCTCTTGGCAATATACTTTTTTATATATATTTTAGTAAAACAGATTTGTGATGATTTGCATAAATGGAAAGAAAGTACAACTTTGAAGGATCCAAAATCTACTGTGTGAGATTTCTTCTTTTACAGAAGGAGCAAAATATTATGCAATAAACATTGTTTTTCAGTAAGAAATGAGAAACAAATTAAAATGCCTTTTTTTTAGATGTGCTGAGCACAAGTTTAACTGTAAGATGTGTTTTGCAATCCTGAAAGCTTTGAAAAACAGCTGTCTTCCTTGCAACCAGTCACTGTAGATTAATTCTCAACACTTCTGTGCTGAGAAAATTGTATTTACACATGCACGTTATGTAGCATGTATTCTTAAAGTAATGGCAAGTGATTAAAACAACATCCTTATCACAACATTTATATTGCTTTAGAAATTCTTGTACTATTTTCACCTCAACACATGTGCAAAAGGTAGAAGACATTTGAAAATGAAATGCTATTTTTATATGATTTGCTTTCTGCTTGCATTGATCTTTTATAGTTAAATGTTGAAAAAGTTATTTTGTTTTTAAAATATCACTTTTTTATATACATATATAGATAGATAGTTTCTGACTTAATTACAGCAAACATGGCCTCTGGTAATGCTTAGAATTAACCATAATGAAATAGTTGTTGTGGACTTATTTTGTAAAAAAGGAAGAAGAAACGTTTTCTTTTTCCTGTCAGCCAATACAGCATGTGTCAAAGGAAGACTTGCTCAGCTTTTGTGAAAGCTAAGAAGAAACACTATTCACAGATGTTTTTCCATTACCTCTAACATTTCTTCATAAATAAAGAGGCATTTTCATTTTTTTGAGATGGCTATTGAGATTTATTGGTCACAGAGAAGAATGGGACTTCATAGGGAAAGGGGTGGTTATTTATACCACATGAGCACCCACCAGAAAATGAAAACCATGCAGTACAAGGGCTGTGACACTCATTTTGAGAGGCAAGATCTGTTCTTAAGCACAATGTGATCTCTAAGTACTTCTACAGATTAGTTACAACTGAAAAAAGAACTTCACAGTAACTTTTACCTCTTTTGCATCTAAGAAATAATAAGAAATCTCATTGCTACAAAAAAGGCATTTTTAACAGCAAAAGTGCACAAGATGAATTCATCCAAATTCAGGAGGTTTGTAAAAAGTAACATCAAGTTGCACAACAAACTTGAAGTGGTATTAGCATTTGAGTAGTAAAAAATAATAGGATATCAAAACCTGTACGATAAATAAGCCTTCTCCTCTTAGTCTTTATAATAAAGTCCCGTTGAACAGTTTGGATGGGGAGAAGACCGTATTTCTGTTGTCTGCTATGTACAAGCTATATCGAATGACTTCCCATCACTTATGTGGCCAGTTGCCTCGCCCCTGGATTTGATCCCGCATGCGCTGCGTATTTTCACTTGCTCTGAAATAAAGCACACTCTCAGTTGCAACAAAGCCTAAACTAAAATGCAGCAAGCCGAAATTTGGACAGACATGGTTGTTATTGAGTTGAATTTCTCTCTGCTACAGTGGGGTTTGTAGCAAAGGGAAATACAACTTACATCTCCTCATACAAGAAGCAGTGAACGTGGTCCTGTGTTCGCATGTTATGAACAGTTTGTTTTTTACAGTTACCAAAGGCCTTGTGAATATATATTATTTTATAGGGTGTTTTTTTTTTTTTAGGCTGTAATAAGAGAGTCTGCAAAAAATCTTTACAATGTTTTCCTGTGGATCTGAGGCCAGCACAGAACCCACTTGTTGATTTAATATCCCAGCACAATCAGTAGAAGTAAACAGGCTACTTGGCAATAAGCAGTGGTGTCTCCTCGGGTTAGACAAGCTGTAGGTGCTCCGGTGCAGCAGGGAAGGCCCATGTCAGCTCCCGTCAGCGCAGACGTGGCCAGGTGGACAGTGGCTGCTCTGCCCGTACCTGACCCGTGCGCCTCAAGGTGTGGAAAGACCCCTTTTTTGCCCCTCCTTGGCAAAAAAAGCCACTGATCATTTCAGTCAAGTCAGTGTCTAGGAAAAGTCTCTGACTTGCTGCTCTGTCTTTGCTGCTTCCCCTCTGCCCCCAGGCAGCTCTTTCTCAGCCATATTTTAGCAAGGACCCCAAATAAGACCGTATTTCTCTGTGCAGGCACAACTGATCATGGGTGCACAATGCTACTTAATTATATTTTCATAAGAAAAGTGAAACATTCTGCTCTTTTCAGGTTTCTTATCAGCTCATGTGATTTTGTGGGATAGTATTTCAGTGATATTAGCAGTACTGAATATGCAGTTGAAAACTCGATGCAGTAAATTATGTTCCAAACACCAGCAGTCCAAAGGTTAATTTGATCGTACAAGTACAATCTCAGAGTTATATATGAACATATGCTGTACATACTTATTAATGAGTAAGGTCAAACTGGCATGAGTTTCGTTATATTTATATTTCCTGAATATTCTTCAAGAGTTTACATATGATCTTCAGTGCAGATAACAGAGAGATCTGTTTTCAGGAAATGCCTGTTTGACCATAGGAAAATAGTAGGATTCAGATTGTCAGCTCTAGGTTGGACTGGTTTGCAGTTAATGGAGGGGTTGATTGGTATCTGAAAGGGTGCCAGTTCCTTGTGGTTGGCATCACCCCCAGAGTTCTTTGTGCTCGGAGGAGGAAACCTGCGACCTCGAAAGCCTTTGCAGGCTGCAGTGGGATGGGACATTACAAGGGAGTGCTTCAGCGAGTCTGCCTGCTTGTTTTTATTTCGATGCAGCCATCTACAGCATGAAGAAAGATTGAACAGCATCCACCTTTCCAACATCCGGCCTGTGCCAGATCTCACCTTTATGCCAGAGGAGATGGCAGGTGATGCAGGGTGAAGACAAGCTCCTCAGCTGCGACTCTTCTACTGACATTAGGGCATTTCCCACTTAACTCTAGGCAGGGGAACCTTGCTGGATTAGAGAATCCAGTCTCAGGTTCATTTTGTGCAAAATTTCAGACTTTAGCTTATTTGGTTGCCTGTGTTACTACATTATTGTAGCTTGCAGTATTTAAAGCTAGTTTTAGCACTCACACAATTCATTCAGTGTAGGTGTTTCATTGTGCACTTAAAATCTGGTGTTGTTATTTAGCATCAATATTGTGACAGCATCCAGATGCCTCCATGGTTAATTTTCATGAGTTAACCCAGATACTCATCAACAGTAGTTGAAGATAAATTACACTCCTTTTCCCTAGGAGTAATAGCTTGGGGAATTAAGGCTACAGAGGTAAAGTGTTGCGCTTGCCCAGAGATTTTACAAGCTGGGGGCCCTGTTCCAGCATTGAAACCAGGTGCAAGACTGGTGCCCAACTGATAAAATAAAACTTGTTCACCAAGTCAGTTCTACTGCTTGGAAGTGTTTGCCCTTTCCATGTTACTGTAATACTTGAATTGCAAATGCCTTTTGGATAGCTATTCACTGCAGACTTTCTAACATATCCTGAAGAGTTTATCAAAAGTTAATCTAGCAAAAGTTCTAGCATATGTGAGGAATATTTTGAATAATTGTAGCCTCCTTCTTCTTGAGAGAAAACAGTTGGCTGGTGATTTAGCTCTAAGACCGGCTTCCTGTGTTGCAGGGGAACACTTGCCCGGTTCTCTCTGTACATTGGATAGGTCAGGGGATTGCTAAGGTTGGATCCTAAATGTAGGATGTGGAACCTAAAGCTGACATTTCTACCTGAGCTTTTCCTCAGGTTCTGCAGGTTTTAAGATGCTTAAAATTAGCGTTTGTGCTTGTAAGAGAGCTTGCAACATTGCGAACATTGGTAAATACTATTTGAGAAAACCCTTGAAAGAGTAGAAACATATTTATTTTAACATATCTATTCTATCTTAATGTTATCTTCTGAGTAGAGTGTGTTAGCATCAGTGCTATGAATCTGCTCCAGTGAGTACAAGAAGTATGAAATGGGAGGAAAAGGGGTCTGCTCTGTGCCCCAAAGCCAATAGTAGGCACTAGGGAGGACGTGTGGGCAGTCAGCAGTCGGCTGGGGTGCAGTGGCTAATTTAATTTGGGAGAGGCAGCAGCAGCTAGAAAGCAAGTGGTTCCATAGCGTATATCTGTTATTGCCAGTTCAACTTAATGTAATTCTGATAATGTCAACAGATCCTCTGTACAGCATCTTTTGGCCGTATGGAGCTAGTCTGGCAGCTCCCCCAATCCAAATGGGTGTCTGGCACTATCCATCATATTATTCATGAAGCTCAGGCAGTGTTTATCCTAATAAATATACATCTATATATGTATACATATATGCTACCCAAAAGTATATCTTGCAAGTGTAGAATGACCCGATTTGTGCCACTGCTCCATGCTGACCTTTTGCTGTGTCTCCATGGAGGATTTTGGCCCGTGCAGAGCTCATTCCAATGATATGAAAGATGTAGACATCATAGGGAATAGCATCACTTACTTTTTTTCAGTGCAGCTGCTCCTTCTTTTCTGCAGTCATGTTAAGGGCAGAATAAAATATGCCTGCAGAAAAACACTGTTGAGACTGTCCACTCCCTTGCTCATCTCTGTCAGCAAATAAATCATGGGTTAAGGGAAGAGGAGACTTTCAGGGCTGTTTTCCTAGTTGACACGTTCGGATCAAGACAAAAAGATTGAGCAATCTTCTGCACAAGTGAAGGACTGCATGTGATTTAAGGAAAGATTGTGTATTAGGAAGACTGTTCAAATACTTTAAATTGAAATAAAATTTGAATTTATCTGCTTTAAAAGTTTTATTTTCATCCAAAAATACCTTCTGAAGCACTGAATATGTATGAAGGGTTTTTTTTAAAGGCATACTCATTGTGTTCTCCTCATATATGATCCAGAAATGTCCATACTACTAACTGCACAGTATCATATGGATTTCCACAATAGCCAAGTGCAGTGTTGCAAACAGATATTTGTTTTATTGAGGGATCAAACACAAGAGGAATTTAGATCACAGAAGCAGGAAGTGTCTGTACAAGCATAAACATGGTCTAATTGCAAAAGGAATATAGCAGAGCAAAGGCTAAATACATGGCTCTCTAAATGAATCTTCACATTTGTCAAGCCTGTTCTAGGATAAGGAATCCTTTCGGAGGCAGGGTACACAACGATATCAGTTAATTCCTCCTGCAAGGCTAAGGAGCTTATCCTACCCAGCGGCCAAGCTTCACAACGCCAACCGGCCAAACATCTGCATTCGCGCCGCGGCAGCTGCCGGGCCTGCGGCTCGAGAAACACACGCAGCTCGTGCGGGGCCCCTAGCAAAGGCCAGCAAGCATGAAAAAAGTGGCCGTTCCCTCCAGGAGCATCCCCGCGCTCCCATTCGTTAGCAGACAGTGCCTTCTTGTGGACTAAAAGCTTTCCTGCGAGATGGAAGCCTTTGCCTAACTCATGTTTTCCCTTGGTTTGTCGTTTTTTTTTTTTTTTTTTTTTTTTTTTTTTTTTTCACCCAGGGCAACAGAAGGAAAAAAAAAAACCCTAGGAATGCAAAACATGTGTTTTTAGATACAGAAATTGCAAATGCAGATGGAGTCATCTGGTTTGTCAAATGTCGCAACATTCTGCTAACGAAAGCTCCCTTTTAAAGTATGTTTCAGTTCTTTGCAATGAGATGAGTGTAGGGTTGGACTTTCGCAGTGCTAAGAAATGTTTTTCTTTTTAATTTAATTTTGGTCAGGAGTAAGGTGTGGTTTTACTTGGACCCAGATGTAACAACAGCTCACTGTTTTTCAACCTCTTTGTGGGAAAGCTTCATCGAATGAAGATGCACCCACAGGCACGAGCACCTTCCCCTCTGCTTCTCCCACACCTCAGCCCAAGCAATTCTCCATGTGGGGTTATCTGCTCTTTTTCACCCAGAGAGCCCAGTAGATGTAAGCTGGGGTCTTCCAGTTCCCCCAGTAAGGCTACTAAACTGCGTGCAAGCTGCCAGATGTGACAATGAAGCAGCCTGACTGTGGGCGTAGGTGTTTGCCGTTGCAGACGCGGCCGTACAGCGCCTGAGGAGCAGCGGAAAGTTCGTGTCTAAGGGGAGCGAAAGGATCCTGTCCGAATGTGCAAATATCGCTGTTTTTCGTGCAACTGCAGCGTTCTTTTGTAAGCATGTTTGTAGTAAACACAATAGCTGGGTGCTTCCTCTTGAGCAGGTTTTGAATGTCTGCAAGACTAAACTGCAAATGTGTTTATTGCTGAGATGAGGCTTGCATGTGAAATTGGTTCCTGAATTTGCAGCTTCTTTCATACAGCTAGTATCAGTCCAAGTGTGGTGGAGTTCAGTCTAGTGAAGGCCTCTTCCTGTCATAAATAAGATTACTTTCATTTCACTTGTGGAGTGTGTTATTCCTCCGAGTAATGAATTTCCTCTGTGCCTTTGAGCACATAAACATGGTTTTCATTAGGTTTCTATTAAAAAAAAAGACTGAGTAAAATTAATAAGAAAACTATTAACTCCATAAATGCAGATCTGTTTTTACTGTATAACCTTGTTGGGAATAGACGGCATCTTCTCTATAGACTATAAATTGCATAAAATAAAATAATTCTGTACAACTCGATTTTGTGTTCCAAGAGCAAAAGTAGATGGAAAATCTGACTGTTCAAAAATTAGTTTCTTAGAAGGAGGGAAAACAGACTATCAGATTAAATGTAGTCAGACAAATAGCCTCAGGCTTTCTGCTTAATATGTAACGTATGTGCTAATAATAGTTTTAAGCCACATATTTAGAAGTTGAATTACAGCTAAGAGTTTAAACATTACTTTTATTTTCATATTCCAGATATTACTCTGCATTTGCAGAATGAAGAATAATAACATTTGCAAATATTTCACTGATAGATCCTGTAAGTCATAAAATTTTCATGTACAGTTTGTATTTGTGGCTTGAGATCTCTGTCAAGTGGTGAATCACTACAGCATCAGCGCAGTTTTCTTTTTCTCATAACTACCAAAATTCTAAATATAAAAACAAAATTCACCATGCATATAAAGTAAGACATCTTCAGAAACCCGTAGACTGTTGTATCTTCCAGGCTGCCGTTCACATACATGAATGGGAAGGATACGTGAAGGATATATATTAACAAAACTAGAACAAAATTCTAACAAAGTTACATGACTTTTTGTCATTTGACTCAAAATTTTATTCAAGAATGGAGGTCACTGCCCAGGCCTTCTGCAGTGGATGGAAGTGTCTCTGAATTAGGTTGCTAGCAAAAAGTTAGCACCAAAAAAAGCTTGGCAACTAATTAGCTTAGGCATTACCAAACTAGTGTGTGTAGTTTTGAAGGATACTGTACACTTTTTTAAGCCTTGCTTTTCTCAAAAATCAAAATTCTAAAGATTATTTTACCTTCATTCTTCTTGGACAAATTTAATGTGAATAAAAGCGAGGCATCGCAGAATAATTGTTATTTTTAATGCTTATAAAAAGGCATCATCCAGCAAGACATTTGGCTTGAGCACAGCAATACATATATATATATGTATATGTATATATATATATATATATGTATATATGTGTCTGTGTGTGTTTCAGCAAGTAAAACTCTGCCTGTTTTACTTCAAAACCATTTTTAGTGTCGACCTCATAAGCATTATTCCTCATTACAGTGCAGGTACCACACCGGGCACGTGGAGCCAGTCTGCTGTGGGGGAAAGGTGCTAGTTGAAACCTCAACAATAGAGGAGGAGCAAACTCAAATTCAGGCTCGCATTTCCCTCACCTTTCGGTGAGCAAATTGTCTGGGGCCTTTCTTTTTTCTTCTTTTCTTGTGAAGATGGAAAACGTTGTACATTAAAAATCCTCTAATATTTGCAGGGTAGTGCACGGTTCCCTCATCAAGCCCCCATAGGCCGTAACTCACAGCCGCTATGTCACTGTTTTGATTGGAAGCAAGAGTTGTGCCACGGCAAAGCTCTGAGGACAGCAGACCTCTGCAGCTGCAGAACGCTGGAACTATTTGCTATTATTATTAAAGGAATCCGAAGACTATTTTTTTGTCCAAAGATGTAGTGAAATTCATAAGGTGCACATAGATTTAGTATGAAGATTTTATTGCAGTATTTTAACCATGGCTGGTAACAATACTGAATTATTCTAATTGTCAAAGCATCAAACATAAATTCATAGGTCATCCCTTGCCTCTTCTCTTGTCTGTCTTAGGAAAAATTACATGGAAATAATTACGAAACGTTTCTAAACATAAAATATCAGTCAAGCATTTGGAGCTTTGGTAAAATGCCTTCCTGATAAAAAGATTTTCCTTCTACAAACATCCTGGAAATTTTTGCCATAATTTTATTTTTGTGAAGGTGCTTATAGTATTTTTAGTGCTTTGACTTCTGAAATACAGCTAGTATAAATGGAGCCAAAGGATAGAAATGTTAACTTTCTCCAGAAGTGCAATGCGAGTAATTGAATTAATTTCTGTATTATTTATCAAGAGAGACCTAAAGCAAGGTGATAACTTTCCATAAGAGTGTTTTCTTAAAGATGTTTTAACTGCTTCCTCATGATTAAATGGGAGGACTGTGCATAGGAAATTCTTTTTTGACATATGTAAATCCTCTCTCTGAATACACGGGGTTTCTTGCAGGATTGATTGTAATATTATTCCCAGATGTCCTAATCATATGTGAGCTCTTGATTAATTAAAGTAATAGTGCAGTCAAGCTGGGATTTTTCTAACAGTAAATCTGGCACAGTGGTACACCCAGTAAAAGAGAGGGGAAGAGGGAGAATTTGAAAGATAGTGTGTGTATGGATATGGAGCTTACACTAGCACATACAGCAGTTATGAATCAACATGAAATATGGATGTGGAAAAAGTAATTCCTGTTGGGCTAAAAGATGGCTCGATCTTACTCAGACATCTGAAATCATTCTTCATATTTACTGCAAGAGCATCTTTTACGGTAGTGTATCTCACATTCCTGGCAATGTCTAATAGAGTTCTTCTGCCCCGTAAACATGTGGATCTCTTGGCAGCTGCTTTGCTTTTTCCCTACAGCTTTACCTGTATTCTTCATTGCACCACTTCGCCTTTACAGCTAAACTGCACTATTTCTGTTAAATTAGCCATAATAAAAAGGATTGTTTGGAAAGGGCTTTGTTCTTTAATTTCATGTGTTCCCTCCACCTGTGGAGAGTAATGGGTTAACACTGAACCAGGCCACCACAGAAATAAGCTTTGTTGTTGCAGTCTCTTCCCCATGGACTTTGGTGCTGGTTTCTGCAGAGCTGCTGCTTCTTGCCATGGCTCTACCAGGAATTTACATAACTCCATATCCAACCCAAAATTTATTCTAAACCTGCTGGAGAAGTAAGTACTCTCTGGTGACTAAGTTGGAAAAGGGCTTGAGGAATAGAACCATCCTTCCTTCTGATGTGTTGTGGCAAACTGTGTTCTACAGCAAAATCTGCTGTATATGCACAGGTCACCTTCACACAAGCGATTTCCGAGCCTTTCTTCACTGAGGCCGATTTGAGCACACTGAGCAATGTGGCAATCCCATCTGAAGTACCACCGAGAGCTACAGCCTGGTGGAATTTGCTGCTTCTGTTTGAATGTTCACAGGCTGCTGCAAAGGCATCAAACAAGTGACTACACATATTTTTATCTACTGCCTTCGCAGCAACTAGTAGGGAGACTGATGATCTGAAATCCCCTCAGATGACTCCTGTTTGGGTGGATTTCAACCAGAAAAAGAAAGCTTCCGCACCCTTGCTGAGAAGTGAATTGTGAATAGCAATTACTTAAGCAGTTGTTTCTGCAGGGTAAGAAAGTGAGTGCTGAGGGAAAAAATATTCCAAATTCAGCTATTTGGATATCCTTGTGTAGCCTTAACATTCTCTATGTAGATAGCTATTTTCTTGCCCAGTCATTTTTAAAGCCTGTATTGCTTTTAATTTTTCCTTTCCATTCCACTCAATTCCTGTGTATCACAGTGCAATTTTACAACAGAATCCATTTGGATGCCCGTGGCATTCCCAAAAGAATCCAAACATACAGCAGCCCCAGTACAATGTCATGATTAAAATTCCTCAATAAAATACTAGGGGGGCCTGTTAGCACTGATTATTTCAAAGCCTTATAAGTCAATCTAAGTAGCTACTAGAGCCACTTCTTAATTCAAGAGGACCATCCTTTAATTTCATGTGTGAGTTTTATATCAAATTTGTTTGTTCATTTATTCACCAGTTCTTTCATTGGAGGGTAAAATAAGGTGCCGCTTTCTAGTAACCCGTTTTCCTCTTTTGCATTGCTCAGCATTTGGGGCATTATATATCGCGTAGCATGGCTGACATTCACCTGCATGCAAGCTTTGCAAAACCAAAGAGTGCCTCTCATCCGACTTACGTGGGTAGTGAATATGTTTCACTTAAATGTATGCTGAGTAGTAGTGCTCATCAGCTGGTTCAGCTCTTCAATGGGAGTTGTCCTTTCCCTCTGGCTTCTCACACAGCTAACTTTCAGTGCCAGCGTTCTCCAAATGCAAGGACTTTATTTACAGGACAGGCTTTGGCCAGCAGACTGCCGTATACTTCCAAGTCAAACTGGTTGTCTCCTCTGGTCATTTCGACCTCTCCCAAATGACACGTGTAAGGTCCAGCCACGGCCTCAGTCGTGGAGGTCCCCTCGGTGGCTGCCAACCAAACGTCCAACTATGGCTTCTCCTTACAGAAGAGTGTAACTTCTGGAGTCTACAATTAGAGGGGAACCATTTGCCATTTGGAAGTATAGTTGATGCCCCAAATCAAATGAAACTATTCTGGACTTGTTAGACTGTGTAGCTACCTAAATAAACAAGATCATTCTTATTTACTGTGTTCCCTTGGGAAAACCCTTGAAAATCTAGACAAGTTTGCCTTTTTGTGATTTTTGATTCTAGGTGCTTTAGTTCTCACATGTTAGAAACTATCTTCCTTTATGGTTTTCCTTTTAGCTTTTCTTTAAACCTGTGTCATTTCCTTTACATTTTTCGCCTCATTCCCAAAGGAATTAGTAACAAACTCCCTTTGAGAAAAAAAAACATGACGGGGAAGAAAGGTACTTTTGATGATTAAGGGCCTTCTGTTCAAGCAGTTCCTGCCTACACTATGGAATCCATAGATACTGGAGATATAAAGGAGAGGGTTAGAAGATAGCTGAGACCCCTCAGGCTTGATATGTAATCAAAGAAGTATTGTTTGGGAATGACTTAAGGGGAAACAGAATGGCTAATATTTTGGCCCTGATCCAGCCAGCACTGAATCTGATGGCAAAGTTCCCATTGCCTTCAGCAGACCTTTTGTCCGCTGAGGACAGCCCAGGCTAACCAATGTGGAGGGTGACAACCGTACAAATTGGGGAGGACGACTGCCTCACAGATTCCTTACTTCCCATCTGGCTTTGCCATGATAAGCCTGGGTCAGCGTGCTCGTCAGGGAGAGGCGTTTCGTCCCAGCTCCCGGATAGTGCCCGGGTCGGCGATGTTTCAGCAACATCTGCAGTTCAGGCCTTGCAGACTCAGTGCTGGGCTCTGCCTTATGGTTTGGATTAGGCCGTGGTGAAGGGTGCCTTGTCGCTGCTGAGCTCCGGCAACAGTGATGGGCAGCCCTGAAAGCGGGAGGGTTGACGGCTTTGTATAGGTGCCCTAATCCAGATTAGCAACCAGCACTGGAGGAGCTCCCAAATCCACAGCAAGAAAAGTACAACTTTAGGAGAGGATGAAAAGAAAAGTAATATACAAGACACAGACAAAAACAGGTCAAGACAGACAAGAGAAAAGAGAGATTTGGCCACTGTGATGGGACCTGCAAAAGGGGTCACATCTGTTCTGGCAATATCCCAAGAAGCGAGCAGGTCTGAGAGTCACCGAGGAGCAAAGCGCTCGCAGTGCAGCAACTGGGGAGGTGCTTGGTGGAAAAGCCGCAGTGTAAACTAGCCACACTTTCCCTCGCCTTCATATGGTTCACATTTACTGGGTGGGATCGAATGGCTACAGAATTACCACTCTCGGAGGAGGGAGGTTGTCTTTCTTTCAGGAAAAGGCCAGGGGAGCGCATTTTGACTGGGACCTACAAGAAGGACGCGTTGGCCGTGACCCGTGGGGCTTTGCAGGACCTGCAGTGCGGCTGGGGAGTGCGGACGCAGGCTGTGTCCCTCCTTGCCGAGCAGACAACTCCGGTGCTCCGACAGCCAGTCCATACTGTGCAACACATGGGTCAGAAACGGGAAGGAGAAATGACTTACATGTGGGAAGAAGGCATCTGAGCACACATTCATTTAAGGAAGCCTCTCGGCATGAAAATCAGTATTATTCTCTCTTTGCCCTCCTCAGGTCCTAGCTGTTGGGAGGGCTTAGCTTGGTGTCCTCAGTGTTCATGCAGGAAGAGTCAGATTTCTTTGCAATTCCTACCTCGTTCATCACTGTCCCACTTGCCCCGTTGCCAACTCAGACAACTTCTTTAGTCTTTTTCTTTAAACTCCAGCTGCTTGATTGGGGCTATTACACAAGAATCTCATCTGTCAGAAAAATATAAGTTCCCATCCCTTGTGGACTCAGAGGAGAGGTTGAAAACATGGCCAAAATGTCCCAAGGCCACAGGGGCAGTGGAAAGAAACCTCATTTAAATGAGGCTGTTGGCAGCCTCATGGAAGACTTTTTCATATTTTGTGAATGTTTAGGACTAGTAAAATTGTGCAGGCAGTACTCCATGCCAGCAGAGGCCAAGTCAAGTCTTGATGTTATTTTGTTATTTACAGAGAGTTTGGAAGAACAAACAGTTAAGTGAAAAATCCTTAGCTGTGATCAATGACTGTGTGTTTCGGGAGTAAAAAGGAAAGCTTAGAAAAGTCATATCCTTTGTATCTCAGGTAGAAGTCCTTTCTCCAAACTTATTTCCCATTGTGCTAAATAATATACTAATTTTTGCATCTCTCATTATTCAGAACAGTAAGATTTAGTAAATGATTTTTTTCAGTCCATTCTGGACAAAATTTCTCTTTAACAGAGCATTTCTCACAAGTTCACTACTTTTTTCTCAATTATTACTTCCTTTTCTTCCACACAATTTTTTTTCATAGGGTTTTAAAACATAAGTAATAATCAGAGAAAGTCCTCCCCTTCATTTCACTGTATTCAAACCTGAGCAGTTCTATCCACATTGCCTTTCTAAGGTGTAATGCTGTATACCAAAAGAGAGAACTAGTGAACAGGTAGCCAGGTCAAACACACTGGAGAAGAAACAATATTTCATTAAATTAACTGTCACATAAGTGCTTAGCAATTGGAGTGATGAAGGAGCCAGCAAGCAAGTACCTGTAGGTGATCCTGTCAGTGCAGTGTACTTGCCTTTCACCAGCATCCATTACCTGAGGGTTTTTAAAGAAAATAAACATTAATGGGTTAGTGTGGAAAATTCGCTCAGAAATGACTGGTTAGAAAGTAGGAAATAAAATAAACATAAGCAGGATATGAAAAATTGTCACAGTCATTGAGGCCTTAGCATGCCTCAATCTCTGCACGTGTTCAAGGGCGATGCTGCTGATTACCTTTGCCACTTCTCTCCATTTGGACTCAGAGACAAGGATTTATACAGAGCAGCTACTCTATTACTGTCCCAGAGGTGAATGAAACGTGAGTGAGGAAGATAATATTAGGAAATTGCACCACTACTCTCAGATTTCTTTGGCTGTATTTTGACAGCTGAATTAACTTGAGTTATCTGTGGTCCGAGTGGACTTCTCCCAGCATAGCCAAGCTTACTTGAGAATGGCCGTGCTGCAAAATTATACGGGAATTGCACAAATGAATTGGATGATTGACAGCATGATTTTAGAACTGCACAGAGAGATTAACTAAGACAAACTAAATATTTTGCTTCTTCATTATAACTTGGGGCAAACCACACAAGTTAAAAGCACCATTATTACTGAATTAGTATTCTTCCTTATGTATGGAAATCCAGTTAGATGAAATTTTAGTTTTGGCTAAAATAAATTCTACATTGAATGTAATTCTTTATTATTGCCTTACATGTGCACTGAAAATCACTTCACTTTGCCAGCATTTTTTTTTTTTTTTCAAAAAAAACACCCTTCAAAGCATTTTAAAGCCAAGTATGCTTTTGAAAATCTTATTTTAACCCACTAAAGGATGTCCAAGCATCTTTGGGAGAAATGGCTGTGGGACTTAATTTTTTGCCTCGGATTCATTCCATTGAAGCACTCTGCTCAGTGTTGCCTTCGGAAAGAAACATCACATCCCACATTCCCTGTTCACTTGTGTCTCATTTTACCATAGGCAGGGAATGGCAAGTTGTATCCGGCAAACAAAACGATTCTGGAAAGTTACTGGTTTGTTTGAGGGTGGCACTAAAATGGCCTTCTTTAACGGGAGGTTGCTGGCCCCCAGGTGCAGTGGAGGTCGGAGGGCCTCTTGTTTCAAAGCGTTGTGAGGCCAGCACATATTTGAAAAACAGCAATGGAAATATAAAGCCATGAACTCAGTGGAAGTTCAGTTTGATATTTTTAATGATTTCCATGTTGTTGTGTAGTTACTTTACTTAAAAAAACAAGTCTAATTAAGCCTTGAATTTTCCAAATGAGCCTTTGAGGAGGCTCATCTTTATCTTGGTGTTTGCTAACGTTGGCAAAGTTTCTGATGTCTAGAAAAAGGCATTTTTTCCTGGGGAGAAGTCCCAACTGCAGACAGGCTAATTTGTTCCTGGCACATCCTAAGTTTTGCATTGCTGTAGGGGGTCAGAAATGTAATAAATCATGAGTCTCTTTGCTGAGCGGGGCTCAATTAGCCAGTCTTTTTTCTCTTATCCAGTTGTCTTTTGGGAAATGTAGAACCTCCCTGAGTAGAGCAGAATGTCTTACTTGAAATATGTTGTGGCAATAGGCATAGTAATGTCACTGGAAAGAACTGATACAATGCAACATTTTTGGTGCTTTCTGCAAGTGGATAGAAGTGGGGCTTGGTAGGAAATTCTAGCAGAAGCCTTTTCTCTCCTCGCCACCGCTTGCCAGGACAGGCAGAAATTGCAGTCCCCTTTCTTGCATTTAAAATGTTTAGAAGAGCTGCAAGAAATGGCTCATTCCCACCCATGGCTGGAGCTTCGTGTCCCCTTCATGGTCTCAGAAACCGCTTTGTGCTTGGCTGCCTCCCTGCAAGACCCTGGTAGAAATAAGCTGCAGACGTGTAAATTCCAGGTGTCTAAGGCAGATCATTCTGTCCTCATCCTCCCACCAGCCTGAATGTGGGCTCCTGTCTGCACTTTCTTTTCAGACATAGCCACTGTTTGAAATATTCTGTGATATTCATTAAACCAGGGGACTATCTGTCTCCCCTCCCTGAGAGGACCGAGGAGTGCACGGAGGCTGTGCAGAGCACACACTGGGAGGGCTGCTGGTAATTAATTACAAGGTCTTGGGCAGGTCTCTTAATTGCCACCTGCCTCAGTTTACCTGCCTCATGTGAAAAATAATAATAGCCTCAGGGCTCTCTGTGGTAGGAAGTGGGCTGTTTGAAGCTTTGTGGTGCTCTGGGATCCCAAAGCTGCTGCTGCTAAGTGTTCCAGGTACTGTTATTTGGAAGCTACAGTCATATGTTTTTTTAAAACATATGGCTTTGCCACATCAAAAGGTATTTTGACAACACAGAGTAAGATATATGCCCACCTAGTCTAAAATTCAGCTCTATGTCTAGGTGGTAGAGCACAGTTAGACAAGAAAGCTGCTGAAAAAAGAGTTGAAATGGCAAATGATTTGATTTGTCTTTGTTCCCAGAAGCAGTTGAACTATTTCTACTACTCCATTCTAAAAACATACACTTGTTGAGTAGAAATTGGATAAAGGAGATACTGTTTTGACGGAATTATGAGAAGCGGAAGAGGACCTGTGGAATGTAAACAGCAACCTTTAACTGGGGCTGTCACCAGCTGCACCAGCCTGGGGAAATACAGCCTTTCCTTCATGGGAAGGTTCGTTATGCGCTAAAACTCTGCTCCAGACTCCCGTGTCTTCAAAGGTACAGATATATGGACTCACACAAGGACCTGGGTGGAAAACGGGGATATGTATGTGGGTGAGGTACCCCAGAAGAGTCTTACACCAGTCAGCAGATAGAGGATATGTCTTTGCTACTTTTTCTGCTTTGTGGGTTGAGGTCTTAATCTGTCCGGGAATTTTAATGAACGAGCTTAGTTGTGGAGGCATTAAAGCAAATACCATTTAAATAAAATATTTCATTGCTATTATACTTTTCATGGAGAAAGTCCACAAAATGCCAGTATTACCGCTTTGCTGTCACTAATGGCACAGCCATTAATTATCTTAAGCCATTAGTATATATTAATTATATATTAATTAATATATATTATTATATATTAAGAAATACCATCTTTATTTAAGGTTCATTAAGATGTCTGTGTCTGTTTGGCAATAATTCAGTTTCTCAGTGTTATCTATCTGTGTGTATATATATAGTAAGATATTGGAATAGCGAGAAATTGAATATTAAACCTATTTGGGGTGTGTTTGTGTTTATATATACATACACACCTGCGCATACGTGTGCGTGTATACGCACATATATAAAAAGTACCAGGCAAGCAAAAATATTGTTTCTATGTGTACACTGAAAATATATGACCAAAGGGTTGGAAAGAATCCTTTATTTATTCAGAGTTATAATTGTTTTATTTGTTATAACTGTTTTCCACCCAATGACATGATTTAGATGAGCAGTTGGAAAAGCCCTGAATATTCTGTACCGAGCAAAAATGACCTACTGTGGCAATTAAAGTTCAGCATTGGGATAAACTTAGAAGAACATCTCAGGGCAGAGCCAGTAGGACAGTGGTTAGAGAATTGGGACTTGAGAGAAGCAGCACCATCAGACAGAATGACATCAGGGAAGCTGTAAAATGTAATTGGTAGAAACATTGTCTAGTTGTACCGCTAAGTATAAGCAGATGGGAAGAGTGAATTTAGAATATTTGGCTCTCAATTTTAATACAATAGAAAAATCCTGTTATAAATAGTATTAGGTTTTTTATTTGTTTGGACTGTCTTAGGTATTGCTGTTTATTTTGCTTCTTTACTGAGAGTTTTGGAATCGTTCAGTAACAAGCCAGCAGATAAATTTGTAGGATTTGAAGAAGCCATAGAGGAACACAGGAAGGAGCTTAGGCAAGAAAATGGACAGAAAGGAAAAAATACATACTTATTCACTGAACCACATACCTGCTAAATTTGGATTTCTTAAGGATTTGTGCCTCGAGTCTCCTAAGATCTGCTGCTGCAGTAATACCAGCTGCTCCCTGCGTGGGGTGTATAACCTCTAGTGCCAGCAGATTCTTGGTTTCACCCACATTTCCCCAAACCCAGTGGCTCCAGGTCCTCCCCCAGTCTTCTGGTGCTCACATTTAGCAAAATGATGGGAAGCATTCCTGTATTATCTAAAGAGGTATTTTTACTGAGTTCGAAGCTGTGAATTCTGATTTGGGCCAATGCAGTACAGGGGAGGAAAGTGGATTCCATCAAAAATATACCCATTCAGCGCAGCAAAACTTGCATCAAAAATCATAGTTTCATTTCATTTCCCATTTATTTAGACATCTTGGCAGACACAACACAATCTTTCAAATTATTTCTGGTTAGCTCAGCACATCTCTGTCTTAAATCCTCTCCTGGAGTGCAGTCCTCTCCTGCCTGCAAAAGCGCTGTGAAGGAGAACTAATCAAGGACGAGCTCCCCCGCGGCTGTGACCTCTGTCAACAAGCTGTTTATGGATCCCAGAAAGGATTTAAATGGATACCAGCTCTTCCTCTGCTGTGAGAAGCTGTTGACATGGTTGCAGTCACTTAAAAAAAATCACTATATCTTATAAGAGAGTTAACTGAATAATTGCTGTATTTACGGGCCCTTCGAATCATCACCTAGCTCTTATTTGTACTACTTCTTTTTCCACCAAGTTAAAAAAAAAAAGGAAGAGAAAAGGTGGAGGAAGGTTCTGTGAGTTTTTCCTGCTACTTTTTCAGACTCTGTCGTGGAACGGCAGAGGTCACTGTGCCCCTTATGAAGGGAACACTGAAGGCATGGGAGGCACCAAGGATTCTCCAGCCCTTGGTTCATGGGTGACCTTTCTCCCACAAGAGGGATCTGCTAATTGGATCAGTCTTCCTAGAGCAAAATACTAGGGGGACTATGGCCCAAACTGAGTCCAAAATCCTGCATTTGTTAAATATCCTGAGACTTGCTGTGTGTGCTGCTTGGTAGAGAGCCACAGTTTGGGGCATGGCAAGCTTGGTGGCTTGAGATGTTGGCCAATGGGTCTTGATGCTTGCATGACCATCCTATAGCTCCTTTCAAATGACCCTCACTAGACTTGAGGACACATTCATACAGAAGAGAGGAGAAAATAGGAAATAAAAAGCATTTGTAATAAGCATTTTTCCCTGTCAAGCAGCTCCTGCCAGTTCTTCAGCATGGCTTGCAGTGTGTTGCTGTGCACATTTTAAGATTGTGGCCTTTGCTGTTGTTGGAAGTTTATCTGTAGAAGTACCTCAATCAAATCTTAGTTTATTCTGACAACTAGCATTAAAATGTATCTGCCTTAGAGAAAAAAGTAGCTGCAGGCGGTTGCATAGCTGTTCCACTGCTGCGCTCCTGCCTCGCAGGAGCAGAGAGGGAACTGGCCAGGAGAGAGCAGCAGAGGAGTGCAGGAGCACTCGCCTGCTCTCAAGCAAATTGGTTAGAACTTAACTGTCTTTCGTTGCCATTGGTGACAAGGCAGCAGCTCTTCAAACTCCATTTGGTACCTTTAAGTAGTTGCTTTCCTTCCATAAACACACTATAAATAAAATTCAGGATTGTTTAGTGGCTGAAAGTCAAGAATGCTGTTATTTTTGTTGACATTTTGCTTTTACTGATTGTGATAAGAGGACCATTTATTGTGGGGGACTGCAGAAAAATGTGGTTGCAGCTTTTGTTTAGGTTCAGGACAATCTGATATATCAGACATGTGTACCCAGGGGTCTCTTCAGAGCTAATCAGCCTGCTGTGAACTCAGACACCTGCCTCCAGAAGTGTATCCTGGGCTTTGAGGATTGCACTGGGATTGCACAGTTTGATTTAGAGGGAGTCGAAGCAGGTATCACGAAAGGAGCTGGACCCTTCCCTCTTAACAGCCCTACCACCATCAGATCCCGCCGAGATCTGCCCTCCTCGGCCTCACAGCCGAAGGAAGCACTTGCAAGTTGATTGTGGTGTTTGTGGGCAGAAGAAGGAGAAGGAAAACCTCCGAGCAGGAGGCAATCCTCTCCAAAAGCACAGAAATAAAAGGCACAAGGCCAGTCCTGCGATAGGAGACAGAATCTGGAGACCTGATCTTGCCTCAGAGAGGACATACAGTTCTCTCAGGGAGGAGAAGTAGGTTCCTGAGCCAGGACATCCATATCTTAGCTTTTCTCTAGTCTTCTGAGATTGATTTGGGTCTTCCTAGTAATTCCTTCATTCCTTGGATTATGGAAACTCTATATTTGCACAGTCCAGAAAGATGCAGCTAACTCCTTAATGCCCTGGTTTAAGGAGTGTATATGAAAAGACTAGATTATTATTTATGGTCATGTAGATTGCCTGGGTCACCAGGTGCTGTCCATGCAGTTGCTCAGTACAGGTAGGAGAGAAATTTGTACTCCTGAAATCCTGCCCAACGCCCATGTGACAAACACAGTATAGAGGACAGTATGATCTGTGCCTGATCGGTGGCCTTGGACATGGTCTGCTGCTCTAGCATCTTCCATGGCTGGAACTGTCACATCCACTATTTGAATGGAAAGAAACAGTGAGCAAAAGAATTTTTTTTTTCTTTAGGAGAGGATCTCTTTAAAAAGAAGAAGGAAAAAAAAGATTGATTTAGAAGATGACCTTTTTAACATTAGTGATTCCTCGAGCAAAAACACACTTTACTTTGTGTATACTTATGGAAAAATGTGGCCTAGACCCACTCACATATTTTGCCCTTTCTTTTTCCTTTTCAGAGCCTTCCTTTCAGTATTTCCTCCTGTTCTTGTCCTAATAATTCTGAAATGTTTATTTGCACCCCATTATCTTTTATGGTGTTTCCCAGCTGTCATTTGTTATTTTCAGAGCATTTTAAATAGCAGGAGCTTTCATTGCAATTTTACCTGACTTTGCAGCCTACTAAAATTACTTCTTTTTTTTTTGTCTTTTTTTTTTTTTAATCGTGTAAATCTCCATGTATATCATGGCAATTTTTGTCCGAGTAAGTAACTTTCTGTTTCCCCTCTGTTTAGTCTCTGTACCCGCTGTCAGAGGTTCCAGTGATCCACCGAGGATCCAGTGTCTGTGTTTTGTGAATTTGAGGGGAATTTTACTTTGGACTGGCTCTATTCTGGTGTTGTGATGTGAATGCTCATTAGTCGTTGGAGGAAGTCTTTCGGTTTCCTTTCATTGGAAAGGAATTCTATTTCTGCTCTCCAATGTTACAAGTTTGATACAAATCAAACCATGGTAGAAGTGGGAACTAGGGGGAACTTCTTATCTTCAGAAGTCCTGTTCCAAACTAAAATCTGATGTATGTTTCTAGTGGGACCTAAGTGACTACAGCATAAAGGTACTTTTAAAAATGAGACAGAATTACTGAACAGCTTCTCCAGGCTTTTTTTTTTAAAGAATACATATATAAATTGTAAGCATAGCTGCAGGAGTAGTTGGAGTCTGTTCTCTCTCAGCTAGTCATTAGTATGATTTTTCTAAACAGTCTGTATTTTGTTAGAAGTTCTTAAAACTGGAATCTGAGCAGCACAGTAATTTTTTTTGGAACAGAATGTGCTTTGCATCAAATACTCATTTTCTAAGCTTTTGCAGCTGGTAGATACCTGACTTAAAAATAATATTAGGTGTGCATATGCATGCAAGAAAATAAATGTCAAAAGCTATATCGTCAATTTTTTTTCTAAAATGTTCAGGGTCAAGTGTTGGAAATCAACAATTAGATCCCAAAGGCTCCTCCCAGATGGATTTATAAGCGTAAAGAAGTTTGCATAGGGTTGACCTCTTTTCAGGCTGCATAGATTTACCTCTAGATATAGTGCATGAGTAAACTTGACCCTGGGTTGAGAAAGGGAGCTCTCCTGCAGCAGCTGAGCACAGTTTGCCAGTGAAGTTTTTTGATTTGAGAAAGCTATTCAATTTGGTAAAAGCACAAATGCTGAAATGCTACCAGCTATGAGATAATCGTCTGCATTCACTGTGGTCTGCAAGGGGCCCTCACCACCTTTCTGCAAGGCATCTCTTCTAGCACAGACTTTTCTAAATTACCAAGCACGCCATTCTTGGCTGTTTTTATTCTTTTTCCATTTAATTGGCTAACCTCCCATTTACAAAACCTCTTTGTAAGTAACAAAAAGAAGTTTATGAGACTATTACCCAAAGGAGGACTCCTGGATACACAGCTACCTTTAAAAAGCCTGCTGCTCATTTGTAAATTCTCCTGTTTCCCCTAAGGCCATGCATTGGCACATCAGAGGCCAGAAAACAGCATTAAGGCAGGGAATGGCTGTATACAATGGTGTGACCCTTTTCAGTCTAATGAATGTGTAAGAGGGATCTTTTCAAGTGATTTTTAGAATTCTGGGTTGTATTTCTCTTTCTTTGAAGTAGTTTATTCACACTGACTTCTACTAAAATTCACGCTTTAGTCCTTAGGGTGGGGAATCTCCTCCCTGTCTGTCAGAGCGTTAGGTTTAGCTCCTTTGATTTGAAAGATAGTGCAGTATCAAATTACCAAAGGGATTTCCATAAAGAAAGCAGAGAAAAGGGCTTGGGGAAAGCATGGGCTGCCTATGCTAAAACAGTTACCAAACAGCCTTTGCTTACATTTTGCGAAGAGCTGTTTGATTGCACCATACAAATACCCCTTTCTTGCTTGGGGCTGCTGAGTTTCATTAAAAGATGATAAAAATGAGTTCAGTGTTTTCCTAATGTCATTTAATAGCTGAGCAGTTCCTGACGGCTGAGATGCCGTCTTGGGGGTGGAAATGTAAAGAATATCCTGTCGGGAGAGCTCAGACAATGAGGAAAGTGTGAGCGTCCCTATTGAGCATGGGAATTAGGTGACATTTTAGTTTTCAGGCCGTGTTTCCGGATCGTTTACAATATCTTATGTGCATGACTGGGAGCTGAAATCATACCTTAATACAGTGATCATACGTACCTCAGGGCTGTATGGAAGACTTGTGTACTACTGTAATTCATTGGCCTTCATTTCCTCTCTCTTGGTTTCATTATAATAGATAATGGTTACATTACAATAGTTAGCAAAAGCAGAAATGATTCACCCATCATTTTGTAATCTTTTTATGAAAAAGGAGTCTTAAGTGACAAGAATGTTGCTTTGAAAGACAATAAGAAACCCTCAAAGCTTATTATAACAATGAAATCTATATATTATCATTCTTGAAAGATCCAGAAAGATCCTGGCCTGATGTTCTATGCAGAAGAATTTGATTCCCTCCCTTTTTTAGTGTCTATTGCTTTTTTCTGATACTGAGTGCAAGGTCCGTTGGTTAAATAAATCTGACTAGACACTGTGGCCGTGCTGCAGCCCTTGCCACAAAGAGGCTTAACCAGCAAGTCCGAATGTGTGGCTGTGGGATCACATTTGGAATTTTCTCTGCATTCAGGTTCTCCATCTGTACAGCAGGTTGGCATGCTTATTATTCTTTTGTTAAAAAGAAAAAGCTAAATTTAGTGGTTAGGAATGGAAAGAAATAATTAGTCTGGGCACCAGTCTTCCTAACATCTAACATAACATATTTACTTGATAGCCCAGAATATACTGTGCATAAAATGTAATTCCAGCATCTCTGATTTGTCTTAGCACCATTATGATGGGATTTTCAGTAATGTTCAGTGTTGTTTCCAGTGAGCAAGGAACTAAATGCATTTTCAATGAAAGTAGAGTGCAGCCAACCCTGTTCAGTTTTATTTTCAATAATTCTTAGATGTTTCAGTGTTAAAAATCCTATTGTAGAAAATATGTGATGTTTTTAATTGATCTTCCCATTTTGCAAAGTAAATTTGATGGCTGTGGAAGCTACACAATGACAGCTAGGGAAATGATTATTTATATTTTTCACACAAGCAGGGGAACCCAAAGCTTTTCTGCATTGCCCAGTGTCCTTGGAAGTTCCAGGCCATTCCATGTGCCACTTCAGCCTTTGGCATTTATACTGACCAGGGTGGCTTTGCTGGTCCCTTCGCAATGCACCTATAAGGGCAAAGAGGTTTCCCAACTCATCTTAGTTCTTCAGAGAAGAGCAGGCGCCCACTAAGAGCAGTGGCAGAAGTGTCACACAGCTACTTGACCAGCTCTTCTCCCCACATCAGGACCCCTTGTCCCCTCACCCTTGCAGAGCAGATTAGAGCAATATTCTGACCATGACTAACTTGTGTTTTAAAATGTTAGCTCTTGTATTTCTGGAACTTCTAGTTCTTAAAGCATCTGCCCAAGTTTGCTGCTGATCTCTTTTAATATAGTTAAGATGATGTCACTTTCCAACACTGCTTTTCCGGTAGCTTTTAAGGCTTCCTAAAATGGAACCTGATGAAATTCCTTGCCTTGTATTTGACACAAAAACTGTTGCTTTCTGACATAGAAATACACAGTCTTGCAGAGGCTGCTCTTAAAACTTTGGCAAGAGCATAAGAAACATTCACCGAAAGAAAAGAGTGCTCTTCTTTCTGTGTGACTCATTTTTCTCTGCTTACCTATTTTTTTCCCTTTGATACAATTTTATTTCTACACAGTCTCTCTCTGATGAATTGACTCATTCTCTCTTTACTATGTTTCTGTTATTCCCTCCTATGTTTATTGCCCGTTGTTTGTAAGAAGTATTGAGTAAACAATTTCTACTAAGATCATGTCATTTTGTTTGCATTCTCTGTAAATATGGAGAGTTTGATTGGAGCCGTTTAGACATTACAAGTACAAATTCTTTTTTCTGAGTCGTCCTCAAAAACAAGATACTGAATGTTGAAGAGCACTAGGCTGGTGAGGAATATGGTTTACTAAAGAAAACAGACATCATAAACTTGTTGATAACTATATTTATTCATTTATTAAATTCCTCAATAGTTTAACAACTTACTAAATACTGAGGAAAAAAAGTAGAAATGAACTTGCTACAGACAAATTTTGATAAGTATTTTTGGCAGAGCTTATTTTCCTTTTAACTGAGCTAAGTATGAGATGGGTATATAACCACGTTACCTTCAGGGGTGTTTTTCTGAGGATATCAGTGCAATTAGTGCAAGACTAAAACATCCTAACCTAAAAGAGCTAAGCAAGCAAAATAGACTAAATAGGCAGGACTGTCTGTGCTGCCTCCTGCTTCTAACCAGTCTCCTTGTTCCCTTCTCCACTTTGTGCCCCATCTGGTCAGGCCGGGTGGCTTCTCGCTGCCCTTACCCTTAGTACGCATTCCTTGCTGCACCTCTGGCTCCAACACCACGGCCTCAGCTTTCCTGCCTGGAATGGGTATAGCCCAGGAAAAGCCCTGGGCTCCTAGCATGCTGTGAAAAAGGCACATTTTCTGCAGCCTGATCCCAGTTGAGTGCTCTGAAGTAACAGATCGTGGATTGTCACTTTATGGCAACAACGGATGCTCTGTTCTGTTCGCGCTAACTGCCATGAGGTGCTGCAGTATTTTTTGGCAGACACATCCGTAGAAATCTTAAGTGTGAAGATCGAGTAAGACTTAACTGGGCGTGTGTGAGTGATGATCCTGCAGGGCTTGCAGGTCCCCCGGCCCAGCACACCACGAGGAACGTGGGAACACGCGGCCCAGGCTAGAGCACTGTGACACAGCCCTTTGCCAAACCCGCAGCTCGGCAATAGGGCCAGCAGCAGGTGTTTGGAATGTGTTTTTAACAAATTTATCCTTACCTTCATCTTTCCTTCCGTTCATCTCGGCTTTCCGAGCAGTGAGGGTATGTGTTTGCTTTCACCTGTTGCCCAGAACTACCTGGTGAAAGTCCTTCTCTAAGAATGGCTGGCAGATCAAACAGGATAACGTTTGCTCGCCTGTGTATGCCTTGAAGTCTCTTGTCTTTCTTTGTCTTTTAGAAACATAATTAATACTACTAGTTTCAAGTCTTCTGCTTGCTTTTCAGCCTGGACTTTTTCATTACTTTGCCTCTTTGATGAACTTTCTCTGCTTCTTGAATGCTGAAGCAGTTTAACATATTTGGAAAGTGAAAAAACTACCCATCTGTGGTCTCTCCTGGCATTGCTATTCCTACCAGTCTTTTGCAACAGCCGGGCAACTTACTCAAGTGATTACATGTAAGTCTTGAGAGAGGAACAGAGAATTGTGATAACTTTCTTTGGGTAAAAATATTTTCATTTCTATTAGAGGCTAATTCCCAGCTTTGAGCACTTTGTCCTTATCAGATTGTAAGCCTTTCAGACAACCTCTCCCATAGCAATCCAGTGAGCCATTTGTCAGGGTAGAAAAATGAGCTGGTGAAATTGGTCACCAACACCCTGTAGCTAGACTGAACCGGTAGCTGGCTGAACACTGTTGTGGTTTCTATCATTTCTGTTGCTTCAGAATTTGTAAAATATATCAAGTCCCTTCCACGTTCAACAACGCTTCACAAATTGTCATTAGCAGTTTTATTAACATGCTCCTACTTTTTCTGGCAGTCATTAAAATTGAGGAACTTTGCTAAAAATCTCCCTCCTGCGCAGGTTACCATTGTCTCTCCGTCAGCCTATTCCTTTACATTTGTTTTTCTGAGTCCCATCTTCTCCGGACAGACTAATTCTTCATATAATATTTTATGAAATGCTTTACTGAAATCTGGTTTGATCGACCAGTTTTCCTTTGGCAGGGCAATCAGTTTTGTCCCCCAGACATATATGTGGTAAGCCAGGTTTTGATCTATGTTTGCCAGCTTTTATCCATCCTTTTCATTCATTTTTAACTTTTAATTATTTTTTTCCTTTAAGATCTGTTTGAATCTTGTGCCTGTTTGAAAGGCAACCCATTAGAGTATCGTTGTGTATGTGATTTTTTTTCTCTTTCTATGACATTTATTAACTGTATTTGGTATTTAATTTGGTATTTAATTATTTTGTTATTTAATTATTCAGCCTTCAGTTGAATCCCAGTGGTTAGACGCAGAGAAATGACTCGCAAACAACGCTGTGGGGGTTCCAAGTTTATAGCCATCGTGACTCATATCAAATTTGTTCAGCTTACAACTGCAAATGTGTTTTTCGAGCTGCTAGCTCTGCAGAAGCACTCTGAGATTTAAAAAACAGCCTGGGCCCTTTTTGGCTCACACATCAGAGCTTCAAATTCTGCTGGTTTTTGTTCAATGAGAATTTTGATTAGACCTTGTTACATTCTGCTTTCATTTGCTTCTCTCTCTGAGAAGGCTTGGTTGAGACAATCCTCATGAAGTCAGGGCCTTGAATTTTGAATTTACTGCAGTACTCTGGAGAGGCTATGAAAAAGACTATGTAAAAATAAATAAAGCAAATATTATAAAGATCCGTTTTAAAGAGGCTTGTGTTCCATCTATTTCTGGATAAGGTATAATCCATCTTATTTCTCCATATTTTTCCTTCTGCAGTGTTGGCATAAGCATGATGTAGGACAGCTTAATTATATCTGCAGAATAAGCATTGATGACTTAGAGTGTGCTGGAGGCCAGAACTACCGTCTAGTCATAGCTTTTAGACAAACAGCACATGCCTTATTTTTCTTGATACACTTTTTCTGGTCTATCAGTTAATCCTTTTCCTTATCCCACAGCTGTATCCATTTGCTGCCAAGGAATTGGTGCTTACTGTATACCCTGCTTGAGGACAGCTGGTTGTGTCCCATCCATATAGAGCAAGTGAAACGTGGATGGAGTTTTGTGCTGGGACATCTGCACCATGGTGAACCTCAGGCTGATCTTTTCATTTCCAGGCTTCATCTTGTTGTGAGAAGGGGACATTGAGAGCCTGCTTTCTCTTACCATTTCACTTTCTCCTTCCCTGAAAGCAGACAGCACAAAAATATTTTCCGTGTTTTTCCTCTGTTTTTATAATTTGGAGTGCAGAGAAGTCTGATTAAACGAGCGCTGGAACGGGTGTACCCAGCAGTTCTGGTGCTCCAGCCACGTTACCTTGCGCGGTCCAACCTTGCTCAGGGATCTTCACCATGGAGCTGCCTTGTGTCACCTTCCCACTTTATAAAATTCCCTTTTACCTAATTTCTAAGCTCTTTCCTCAGTTTGTGTTTAGTTAGCCCTAGTGAAGGCAGAGGACCCATCTATGCATGAAGGAAGTACATTTTCTATATGTCATGTAGAATAAGTTAATATTTCTAATAATTTGGTGTAAAAATAAAACCTCATCTTAAAAATAGAAGAGAAAGGAAAGCTCTCTATTGGAGGAAATTAAGATATTCTTGCATTTCAGATATTTGAAGCAGTAATAATTTTACATCTGAGGTGGTAAAAACCTCTTGAAGAAAATGTCTTCACTGAAACTGTAATGATGACCTTGTGCAGCATCTGTTGTAAACAGCATTTTAATTGCCTAAGAGAAAGTAGCAATAAAGTATATGAGTAAGCTTTACCTTTATCTTTAGTCTGTTTATTGCTTGGAAATTTGAACATTTCATTACTCTGTGATAGTTCACATCCAAGGTAAATGTTTTCTGATGCATGGAGATTACTGTGTCACTTGTGTGATGCTTTTACACCTGAATACCACAGGCGAGTTTATCTAACACAAAACATCCTCATTGTGTTGCCTAGCTGTTTGCTCTGAAAGCTAAAAATGATAAATTTATCTGCAGTTTTTTGTGTGTTTCTCACCAAAATATCTGTGATCAAAAAACACGCTGTGTGCACAGCCAGGTGCCGTGGCTGGGTTTCTTGGGCACACACAGGGCTGCTCTGATTGCTTTTACTGTGTCCCATCCCACCGGCAGGGCTTGGTGGAAGCAGAGGGAAGGATGGAGAGAAGAGTGTCCATGGAGCAGGTGGGCACAGAGGCAGGATCCCAGAGAACATCCTGCTGTTCGGTGCCACATTCTCAGGCAAACTGCATGGAAAAATAAGGCATAGAGCCTAATGGTTTCCCGTGCAGTGTATCGCTTTCTTTGTGTTATGACTAATGAGGCTTGGAATTTGAGCAGGGAGATGCCTATCAACCAAAACCCTTCTGAAGGAGCAGTTCTTGGCCTTTTCCTCCTCCTTCGTTAGACGTGTTGGCATACGTGGCGCTTGTCGGGCAGCAAGGGACATCTATAACTTCAGAGGGAGGGTCAATCACTCAGAGACATCTGGTCTAGTCGTGAAGCACTTTTGTCAAGTTCCCAACACAAAAACGCCTGTACTCACTCTGCACTAGTGGGGAGAGCAGACCTGGAGACTTGCGTGCTGTGCAGCAGGGGATAGCGAGAGCTTTATACAAGCAGACAGTTCTATATTATACACAGAGGAACAGAAAGACCAGTTCTGGGCGCCAGCATGTGTGGTTCCTTGTAGCACAGGCCAAGACTTCATAGCGAAGGGTTTCACTGCCACTTTCCACCAGGCAGATGGGGACAGGCAGTAGTAGTACTTTTGGCCAGGTTGCCTTCTGGACTTCTCTTTCCATATAAATAATATAATTTTGAATAAATACCTGCACAGTCACGCTTTACCTGTTTGCCTTCTTTCCATTTCCTTTGTGAAAGCAAAACATTGATTTTTCAGTGATAGCCAGTATGACACAGGGAACTGATGGCAAAGAAGTCCCTTGTACCAGAAGCTCCCAAAAGTTTCAGAAAGCAGGCAAGCAGACACGGGTTGATCCTTACACACCCATGTTGCAGAGACACCTCTCTGAAGAAGGCAGATAAAGAGTCACCAGGAACAGAGGAGCGGGGCTGTGAGGGGTGCTGGTCGTGCTCTCCTGTTTTCAAAGCACTCCCTTGCTGCCACTCAGCAATTAGGTGAAGCCAAAGGGAGGTGAGGTGGTGATGGATCGTCAGCAGCACAAGGCAGCATCTCCGGCTCACAGCAGCTGCCAGCTTCTCCAGGAAAGCTGAGGATCAAGTTAGGTCAGTGGCAAAACCAGAAAGGAGCATATTGGTTATAGTTTGTCTGATGTGGAAATTTTTTCTTTTTTTTTTCTTTTTTTTGACTGATTCCTAAGTTTTCTTTCACCAGTCTCAGTAGTTTCTTGTCTAAAAGAGTAAAAGTGTTGAAAACGAGTCCATTCTTCTGGTTTCAAACCTGCATGAAATAGTGAGGCTTCTTTCCTATTTTTTATACAAGTAGGAACCGTAGAGGGAGCTTTAAACAACCATTATGAACACAGTGTTAATTACAGCTAATAATGAGTGAGGCAATCTAAAACTGTGAACGGTTCGATCAGGCTTTGTCAGCTGTTTTTGAACATCAGGGGAAAAAAAAGAAAAGCTGTAGATGTGATTTTTCACAAGGTCATGTTCACATTTACATACCGTTCTGACATGCTCCCAGATTATTTATTCAGATAAGCAGTCACAGGCTGGTATAAGGACATCATGAACAAAACCAGTGGTTATTTTCACCTTCTGAAAGGAAACACAGGTGTGGTAGAAGGCTCAGCAACGTGCACACAGAGTTAGTAAGAAAGGTTACTGTCCTGATATGCAGATGTTTAATGTATTACAGTGAAGGTTAGCCTAAGATGCCCATCTTTACTAAATATTGATTGATTAGGAAGCAAGTGATGGTATTTGTACCCATAGATGTCAGACCCATGAGCACGCAGCCTTTCAGAGGACTCAGCTGATGCTCTGCAGGGCTGTCCTAAAAAAGAGTATCCATGTCAGTAAATCTACATCTGTTGATCATTTGGAGAACCTATTTACTCAGGGGAATGATTATTCATATAATATGAATACGTACAGACATCCTGCAGATGACAGTCGGCCCCATAACCCCTGGTAATCCGGAGCTCCTTGGAGCCGCATTCCCTGGCAGCCGACGTGGTGCGGTGCGCATCAGCCTGCGCGGCGCTTCCACATTACTGTTGTCAGCCCGTCAGGCTCGGCTAGTGGTTTGCTTTCGCTAATTTGTTTTCTAATAAAAAAAAATGCAGCTAATATTGAAATTGCATGTACTCTTTCATAGTTAGGCAAGCACAATTTAATGAAAAATTCCCTGTGCTTCTGCAGTGTATGTGAAGCATAAATCAGGTTGTCCTTTATTCTTTCGGGCAGAATAAATAAGCAGGTGTTGAAACTTGACTACAAGATTATTAGTGTTTTTCATTATTCCTTTCTCCTGGAAACAGGAACAATTTATATTAAATGGAAATGATTACAAATCCCATGCATTTTCTATCAGTTGTTTTTTTTCAAGCCTGCAATAAAAGCCAACATATGACCACCACATACATAATTTTCTACTTTTTTAAGCCAGGAAATGTTAATGTTTAAGGGCTACAAGAGAAAATAAAATGTTATAAACCAACTCCACAAGCTGTTCAAGTGTTTGTTAAATAAAATAGCACAATTATTTCTGATTTAAAATGAATAGTTTACACTGTTTGAACAAGGCACTTAAATATTGGCCTGACTTCATCCCATCACACCTTTTAGTTGAATGTGTGTTTACATGTTCTGCTGAACTGAGGTCTCTGTCAGCATCTTTTTAAGTGATTGCACATATGAATTATTATCTGTTTTATGAATATGAGTTTGTTTGGATTATTACTCTGGCGTATTTCCTACCTCTGCACAAGTGTTTGCAGTTTGCACTGCAGATCTTTTCCTTCATTAATTGGTACTTGCAGTGTCACTAGAGACCTTTTCAGTTAACAGATACGTTATAAAAATGATCATCTACTGGATGTTTTTTGTGGGACATAGTCAGGAATCTGCAGGGTCTTTGGTAAGCTGCAACAAGCAGGGGATTAGAGCAGGACATGTAATGTAGCTCATCATATTATGGATTACACAAATATGCATTTGTTGGTCCATCTTCCCATAAAAATGCTCTTTCTGTCCTCTTTCACATCCTTTTTCTAGCTCCATTTTATTTTGCTTTCCAGTTAACCTCTGCTCTGTACAGGGATAATTCATGATGTGCTTTTTAACCTGCATTCTTTTTTTGATTTATTATTGTTCTTTCTGCCAAATCGTTTGACTTTGTTGCCTTTTCTTGTTTATGTGCAGACTGTTAGATGTTTGGACTGGCCCATTTTCTTTTGAACTTTACAAACTGCAATGCACAGTTTTAATGTATTATATGAGCGGATTAATTTAGAATGGCTTTTATGTCATTTAGATGAGTCAATGTTATCTGCTTTCATAAAAGAAAAAAAAATCTTCCATGAAGGCACTTTTTATAGGATGTTATTCTAGTTATGATGGGAAACATTCCCAAAAGAAGAGAAGAAGAAACTCTATGTGTTGTGACAGTACTCCAGTGGTGATTTTAAATAAGATATTTTTGCAGTGGGTGATGAAAAATATAAACATCTGCTTAAACAAAAGCTGAAGAGAGAAATTTGTCATATTTCTGACTCAAAATGTGATGCTGCTATTACATAGCTATTTTCATGAGGTTCATGAAGAGCAAACACCTCTGCAAAATATGTTTTTCCTAATCTTATTGGAGACGTAATGCTTGTCCCAATAACATACTCACCCACGCTGTAGGCTGAACTATCATCTACCTTTTTATCCAGACAGAAAGCTTTCTAATATCAAACTCTGACAAAGTGACAGTTCAGCTTGTTTTTATACTAGAAACAAATTGTTCGTGATTCATATCTTCAAAAATTGGCCCAGGCATTCCAAGTCCACATGTGTAATGTTGTGCTTTTGGAACAGAGCTAATTATAAAAACGGTAACTGTTTTTCTCTGTATATTCTGCAGAGGAACATCTGACAAACACTAAAATTGATCATTTTTTGGCAGATCCATACAGCACCTTGCCAGTGCCAGATTTTACTCTCCAGGGTCCCTAAATACAACTAAAACACAGTGTCACCAAAGATCGGAGATCTCAGTAGCTCCACCAAGAGCTGCGAGTTGCAAAAACACAAAAGCTTTGAGGATTCCAGTTTCTAGTCCTTGTTGGCCGCCTGCCTTTGGTCACACATGACTTGCAGTGCAGTGGGTTGTCATTTGGGTATGATTAAAGATTTCAGCGTGGAGAGGTGGGGCCATTGCTTTCAGTATTATGGTTCTTTTTTGTTTTGCAGTGAAGTGCTCTCCCATAAGTATTTCCACTCTTTTTCTCTGAAAATTGTTATATATGTCACTTATTTGCAGGACAGAAAAGCTGTTCTGGCTCCTACCCTATTCCAGCCCCAAAGAACCCATGGTACCAACATGAGCTTTCTGGGGCAGCCGCGTTGCAGACAGAGCTGGTGTGAACGCGCACTCCCGCGCGGCGCCCAGCACCAGCTGCGCGTCTCAGCCGCCCCCTTGGCTTGCGGCAGCCCCGCCTGACGTTCCCTCAAAGCGCATACAGCTTTGCCATGCGTTTGGGGAAGCAGGAGGCAGAGCACGTCCCAGCTCTTACACTACTTGTGGAAGTACGAGAGAAAGCGTTATACAATCTGCCACATAAGAAACTGCTTTTTAGTGCATGGTTTAGAAGGAGGAGAGCCCTTCCGTCCCCCTCGAAGCACATGCAGTATGAGCGATTTGCAGCTTGACTTCCCCTTCTCATCCTCTTATGCCCCATGCAGTGCTGTGGTTAGTAATCCTTATCCTTCCCTTAATGTGCTTATTCTGATCTGATCATGGAGTTACTTTTTTGTCTGGGCAATAGCAAGAGCAGATAGAGCCAGCTACGTTATGCGCTCTGCCGGCACATGGCACTGGGCAGCTCCTGCCCGGAGGAGCGGAGACTCGCGAGAGGCAATAAAATGAATAACAGAAAGTATTTCCGTAGGTGTCAGAGTTGCAACCAGTCAGCAGCTGGATGCTTGTGGGCTAATTCCTGCCCTTGTCAGCTATGCTGAAGTCAGTAGGACGCCGTGCGAAGGCAACGTGGAGCCTCAGCCTGTTGCCCATGTGAATGATCCAGCTTCCTGGCTTAATCCAGCGGCAGAGCCGAGAACTGAACCTGCACCAGAGCTGCTATTCGGTGCTTTAGATGCCATCTGGCTACTCCATGGCCATAAACCTACCAAACCTTGCTTGAAATTTAGCTGCAAGATATGAATATTCATGTGTTACTAACGTATACTGCAAATATATATATCATTGCCAGTGTCAGCAAAATATGGTTTGAAAGACAGCCCTGTAAGATACTTTACTGAAATTTGGATCAAAATCCATTGGAGTAATTGACCTGAAATGTCAACTTATGCTAGGTGTTACTTTTGTTTAAAATCACTTTGCATATTTATTTTAAAAATCAATATTTTTTTACTGTAGCGTTACTAGAGAAGCAGGACTTTTATTTCTCATGAATTTGGGGATGCTAAAATAAAGTTGAAGCTGTTCTGACTGAATTTCAGTTGCATTTAAGCATATGGTTAAGCACAGCTGAATGCTTCCTGAGTTCAGGTTTTCAGAAGAGAGCACTGTATGCAGCTCTAGCAATCGATTTTTCTTCTGAGATTGCAGTTAAATGATAAATTAATGCCAGGGAATAGTGATGGCCTTTTCAACATTATTGTTTTGCCTTTTCTGTTCTGTCATAATCATGCTGAACGTGGCATTTATTCTTTATTTCTCTTCCTGCTTAGTACTGTGGCATGAACAGAATAGAACATAACATGTATCCAAAATGGTCTGTCGTGTGATAGATTTGCATGTGTGAATTTCAAATATTATGAACACTGGCATTCTGTGGTACTTCTTTTTATGTAGTATCCCCGTTTCCAACTACCAACAAGACAGAACACAGAATTGGCTTTCAGCTTTTAGTTTTTTCGTGCTCTGTCTTCTGGAAAATGACCTTTTAGTGGCTTGACTAATGCTTAATCCTTTTACAGTTTCATTTAAATTTTTGTGTGTAAGCCTCGTCTTCCTATTCTTTTTAAAAGAAACAAGAATCATTCTGGGCATAGTTATGAATTTAAAGCAAAAGGTGCTTAAGGGATGTATCATAATTCTATTAATGTGGATGAAGGGAAAATCAAAATTGCAGTTATTATCTCTCATTAAGTAAAGCCCATTGAATGTAGCCTAAGTGCCTGTAATCCTTGTCAGTTTTTAGATGGCTTGTGTAGTGTACTGGGTGGAGAGACCTTTCTGAACAGATGACAATGCGTAGCATTAAAATGTCATTATTTTTGTCCTCCTGTTAAAAATACTGCTTTATTTCAGGAACTAAGCAGATTACAGTTGTTAATTTTAATTGTGACCTTATGTTTCCATGTGTTTATGTTATATGTTATGTATAAAGTTGCCTTCCCCAATTTAAGGACACCCTGAGTTCAGCTTCAGCTCAGATTTTAAACTGGGAAAGAACATGTCTCTCAGAAATTTTTCCATAGCCATCATTTTTAGAACCATAAGTTGAGATGGTTTTGCGCATTTAAAAAAAAAAAAAAAACTCCAGGTAGGATAGTTGTTTTCAAAAGGAAGTATTTTCCAATTATTTCTGCAAACCTGTCTTCGCATTATAAAAATCATACAACCAATTGGTTGAATTGACTTTGAATGCAAAACCTTTGATCACATGCTCAAGTGTGCATTGATCATTCTATACCCGTCCAAGGTATAAAAGATGGAAAAATCAAACAGAAACAGTGAAAGACTTATTTTACTTCTTAGATTATTAAAAAGAAAAAAGATTCCTTGTAATCAATATAAATAAGAAAACACTTAGAAAATAAGAACAATTACAAGTCTTGCTGTATTTTCTCTTAAGTTCTCCTGCTGTGAGGTCTGGAGCAGGCAGATGACAGAAAGCAGAGGCAAATCCCCACAACAGCAGTAACTCTGAAGGGGACTAGCCAGAGCATTTCACACCTGGAGAGTGTCCTCTCTTCTGGGACACGCTGGCCCAGGAGGCTGGTGCTCACTGGTACACTCGTGGAGTGGGATTTTCGTAGAATTTTATATCACTTTCTGTTACGTAGAGTTTTCTTAAGTTTTTGCAGGAATGTTATCGAGAAGCCTATTATAATACAGTGTATTTACCATAGTTTTATTAACATTCTGAAAATGTATAGTTTTTTTAATTAAGAAAGGACCGCTTGAGGGAGTAACTGAATTGTTCCCTAATGAATTTCTTCCAAAAAGCACATCTGAACATAACTTAAGTTCCTCCTGCAATTAATTTATGTAATTTATTCTAGTAAGCACTACAGTTTTCCCCATAATTGTTCATTGAATTGACAGGTTTAATTCCATGTAACATGAGAGCCTCCAGTAACTGAGTTTGCAGTACTTCATAAAAGTTAATATTACATGCTGTGCTATTGAATTTTGGCAACAGGAAGGCAATAAAATAGTCCTGTAAAATAGAGTTGTCCAAGAGACAAATATTGAAGCCAATATTTGAAAATGACTCTCATAATCTAAAATCTGTGTTTAATCAGGCAGGCTAGTGACCGGCTTTTGGCAAGCGCAGGATACCCATGGGGCTCAGCTCACGACGCTGGGCACGCATGGCTTCTAGCTCTCGTGCAAGTGAAGGAAAAGGAGCTGCTCACACTCACACGATGTGCCTAAGGAGCCACATTGGTTCCTTGCAAGCCAAAAAGCAGTTTCAAGAATAGATTCCAAATCTTGAGGCCAACAGCCTTTCCAGCCACATCGCTGGCTCTTAGCTCAAGCTGAAGGTGGCCCAAGTACAAACTGGCTCTTGTGGGCCAGAGCTGTAGCGCATGGGTCTGCGTGGCCTGAGGAACTCCGTGCCCCATAACCAACCACCCAGGACTGGTTGTGCTCTGTGTGAGCCCCAGGGATCCCAGGATGTGTCCCCCTGTCCTAGAACTGGATGTTCCCTTCGCCCAGACCGTGAGTGGGGCGGGTGGGTGCTGGGCTGCTGAAGCACGGAAGCGATCACCGGATGGTCAGTGCTGCTAGAGTTTGGACATCTATTTAGAAACTTAAGTGGAGATTTAGACTTCTAAGTTTAACTGCTCTAGAAAACATTCATGACCTCATCTCAAATAGGAGATGTTTGTCACGATTAGAATAAACTGCAAATTGCCCCTTTGCCAGTCACAGTACTGGCTTTGGCAGTTCCTTTGGCAACAGCTCAGCTGCTTCTCTCGTCCCGTTGCAGAAACCGCATCCATACCATCCCGCTCGGTGCTGCCCGGAGAGGTCCTGCACGCCGCTTGTTGTGATTCCTCATGTGCCAATCGGATTGCCAGTGACATTTATAGAAGTGTGGAGCTGGCCGCCTCTGCTTTGCAGCTTCGGAATAAATCCCTATGATTTATTCTGAAGTTGCAGAATTCAGCTGGAGTCTTGCATGTGACCCTCGGGTTGCAAGTGGGTTCAAAGCAGCCCTCACTAATCATCAAGGGAGAAAAACATTCTGTTTTGATTTTGAACATCATATCCATTCTCCTTCCCTTTTCTTTACAGTCCCCCCAGGGCCTGGGACTTTCTGACATTCTTGCTGCCTGCAGGCAGTCAGGCTTTCTGTTTGCTCCTTACCAAAAGCCAGGACTGCAGGGAAACTCCTGCCCCGCTGGCTGGGTGCTCAGTTTTGCTGGGGATGCTGAGGGCAGGGTGGGTGCAAGCATCCCCTCCATCCCACACGATGCAGCGTGAGGGTGATGCTGGGTGACCATGGTGGACACGGCCGTGTCCCCTGCGGACGCTCTCCTCTCCACGGCTGTTGAACAGCCTCTCCAAATCCTCTGGATCAGAATAGAGCAAAACCTGATTTCTCTCATTCTGTTTGCATCTCAGTGTATTATTACAATAAGGTTATTTTAAGTGCTCTTGCATTCTTGCCCTGTCCTGCCTTACCCAGCAGTGTCATGCTTGGTCACCCACCTTCTACTTTTACCAAATAAAGAGCTGGATTTAATACTAGTCAGGCTTAAGAATGAAGATTGAAATGTGTGACAGATTGATCAGGATGAAAAATGACAGGAGATACACAAATGCTACCCCCATTTTGGTTGCTACACTTTTGTGTTATGAACAACCGTGATCTGTGCATCAAAACTGTTATAAAACATATACAGGGTTTTAGATGTATCTGCTAGAAAAAGAATGGCTCGTGTGATGTAAAATATGTAAATAGAAGGTTTTCATTAGTTTAAAATCATAATGCTGCCTTTATAATTCTCACCCTCAAGGCACCCTATATTTCTGCTCTTTCTCTCTTTCACTGACAAGCAATTAACTCTGCATATCTACAAAATAACTTGCATAATGGGATCTTGATGCTGGATTTTATCTTCTTCTGGATGTTTGTGTTTCAGCCCATCCTTTAGTATGTACTTCTGTAACAGCTTAGCTGCTCTGCCAGTTCAGTGCCATAGCTTTCAGGACTTTTGTTGGCTCATTTTTTCTAAATGGGCTATAGAGAAAGCCTAAGTCACTGCTGGTGACAACCTTACAGTATAAACCAGAGTAATGCTGTAAATTTTCACCTTTCCTAAAAGCTCAACTTTGTTACTTCTCAGACATGTCATAAAACAGCCACGATACAAAGACCTGCACAAAGTGTTAATAATTATAATAGTGCTCTAGAGAAAGAAAGAGGGTTTTTTTATAACACTTGGACCATTTACTGAGAGAGACAAAACACAGTAAATGGTTTCAGAAATGTGGTTCTAAAGTTCTTACTTTTGCATGCAAGTGGGGATAAAGCATGTTGCACTGTATAATTACGGATCTCATGGATTCGCAGTGCGCTCTGTGTCCACTTTCTAAAGTATGTTCTTTCTGATTTCAGAAATCTGTAGAGATCTATGCAATTTGGTTTCTAGAATCACCATAGATTGTAGAGAACTCCAATCTCCTTTTTCAGGCTTTCATGTGAAAATACCAAATTCCTGTGATCCCTTCTGGTCCTCATGGTTATGCTAGTGGATAGCTTGTGAGGAGATGTGCTATCTCTGATCAAAAAGTCCACAAGTCGACCGAAAATGAGGGCTAGTGGTCTCATCCTGTTACTTGCTGAATGGAGGTCATGAGAGTTCAAATCCCCAAGTTCAATGCAAGTGAATGGAAACAGAAAGAAACAATTTTGGAGAGATCAGGCCTCTGCTTACTGCAAAAGCTGATCATTTTCCTGTTAGGGTGTCCATCAGGATCTTGGGCATGAGGTTTAAAATCTTTAAGACCACGAAATTAAGGGTGATTTTCTTTTCTCCACAACTTTGCTTCTTTAACACTGACAGGAAAGCGGTACCCACAAATTTCAATTTGTTGGGCACTCATTTAGATGTCTTTCCCCATATGTAATAGAGTTTGCAATCAAAGGAAGCCATTCAGTGTGCTCTTCTGATGATATTTAGCTGTTGCTGAAAAGCCGCTAACAGGAAAAGCTGTTTTAATTAACACGCAGGCGGTGCAGCAGCCGGTGTATTCCAGCTCTGCTGCCAGAGGAGCGGATTCCTCGGGGACACGGAGCAGGCAGAGCAGAGGCAGCCTGTGCTGCTCACGTGCGCGCACGTAGCCCTCGTCCACGCCGAGGGGGGATCTGCTGGTTCCTGCCCCTCTCACGGCACAGCTCCTGCTCCCTCAGCCCCTGGCACCGACTGCTCCCTCTGAAGGGCCTGGCGTTTTGGGAATTTCAGCAGTAGGGGATTGCAAAGGAAATGGGCTTGTTTAACTCACATTTAAAAATCAAGAACTGGATGTCAGACTGCCAGGCAGAAAGAGAACCCTGACTTCGCTAGATACGATTTTCTAGGTCAGAAATCCCAAATGAACTGCATCAGTCGTGGTCCATGGAAAGGCCACCTTTCCTCCCCGCTGTGGGAACAAGGGGAATAGGTACAGGAGGAGTGTGGTGATGCCACTGCAGGCCCTGCAGCTCTGCTCCTCAGCCGTGCGCCAGCTCCAGGCAGCTTCATTTGTGGCCGTTCCTCCCTCTGCAGCAGTTCATCCTGCACCACTAGCCAGCATGTTGTTTCCCACAAGTTGCATGGTGTTTATCCACTTTTTCTCTTATTTTGCTCTGCAATAATCCCACTATGCTGATGAAAAATATAGGAAATATCCTGGAGCTTTCAATGTCTGCAATTCTGCACAGAGTAGTGAAAGCTAAGTTGAGCCAGGGGAGCTCTAGGGATGTTTTAATGGAGTCTGTGAGGATGTAGAGAACAAAAAAATGGTAGTGTCAGCAGGTCGTGCTTGTACCGATTGGAAAATCAGTAGGAAAGATGGATTTCAGAACTGTGATTCATTTCAGTTCTTAGAGTCGCATTCAGGACTGACTGTACTGTGTGCAAGGACAGTTTGCCCTGGCTCACAGCCTGTAGCCAGCTATGCACTTATTCAGTGCATTTCTGCCTATAGAAGAAAAGTCTTACGGTGGAGAAGATCAAATGGAGAAAAGTATTCTTACTGATGTTTCTAAATCCACCTGATTCAACAAATATAGCAGATACTTGCGTCCACGGGTTTTCCATTTAATTTCATAGGCACAAAAACTAGAATATAAAATAAATGCACTGTAAGCTTTTCTTGACTGTAGATTTAATAGGTGCCTAGTCTTGGTGTTGGCTGACAGAGTGTGAGTTTTTAGGCTGAGGAGCAGGGTACTGTTTAAGTAGTGGCACCTTACCTGTTTTTTTAGAATCAAAGGTGCATTTTAAACATAAATGTTCTCCTCTGATTTTTAAACAGTGAGAATATATGCCAATTCATGTTAAAGAAATTCTAAGTATTCCTAAAATGAGGCCTTTTTAAATTTTGTGTTTAAAAATGAATGGAGGTTAGAGCAGCTTCCCACAAGAAGACTGTGTCTGCTGGCAACTGGAAGTGGGAAGTGACAAGATGGTTTCAAGCTTCTTCCTAAAAAGGGTCTTGCTAAGGTAAGGAAAGAGAGGGAGGGCAGGGGGGAGTGATGTTAGCAGGAGAAAAAAAGTACATGTATTTTAGTGAGAAAGATAACTGTAGGCGTAAGCGATTTTTACCTTGCCTGAACTTGTTCAACATAAACAACATGTATTCACCAGAAAAACTAAACATTGTCAATGTGTTTGACCAAAAGCAATAGCTTTGTCTGGTAGCAAACTGAAGAAATCACAAAGATATAGCTGTTTATGTTAACTAGAGCTTCTTATCTCCAATGTGGCTAAAAAAGGGAAAGCTTGTCTCTCAAAGAGAATAAAAATTTAGTAGCACAATAACAAGATATGATTCTTCCATTTTATTTTTCATTTGCAAAGTGCTGTATAAATCTTAACTATTAAAAATACTCAGCCTCTGTATTGGAAGCTGACTTCCTGGTTTTCTTATGCTTTTGTTTTTCTTAAGTTGATAAAAAACACCCAGCAATCTAAGATCATTTTTGAGTATTATGCCTGTGTTAGTGAAAGATATAAACCATGATTTGTTAGCTCAGTCTTTATTTATGGATCTCCTCTATCTCAGAACGTGTTCAGTTTTCTTTCAGCTGCTGGACTGCATTCCCTTGCACATAAACCAGCACAAGACCGCTCGCAGGAGCAATCTCGCTAATAATAATATCACCGTTAATGTAATTACATTTATGGAATGCATTTATGAGCTACAGGAGAGGGGGTTTGTGTCCTATACTTTTTTCAACAGCAGTCAGGTTCCTCTGCCAAATGAAAAACTAAACTAAAAAAGAAAGAAAGAAAATCAAGAACCTTGTGCAAAAACATGCATGAGAACATCTGCCTCACAGTTAGAACAGAGCAGTCATTGAGGGCTAGTTTGTGCTCACGCCGCTGCTTTGCAGGACTTGGTGACATATATCCTCAGTTCCTTGGTTTGATGTCACTCTGCACAAGTACAGTCATTTTTTTTGTTCTGTTGCAGCAACTGGCAAGCTGACTTGTAGTCTGTCGACAAGTAGTATTCAGTCACATGAAAGCTCAGTGTCTAATCATAGTCTTGTAGGAATTGTTTCAGGCCTATAGAAATGAATATATATATATGTATTTGCTGTACAGAATGCAGATATACAAATGACAATGATCCTTGTCATCTTACTCTGAGGATCGCCCTGTAAACCTTGAAAATACTGCCTTTTTTGTTGTTTCTTTAGTGCATAGAGATTATGGTGTCTGTCAGTTGTAGAGCAAGGTTAGTTAGTTCAGAGTCACTCCCTCCTTCCCCATCCTCCTCAAAAAAGCCCTTTTTAAGGACCACCTCTGATTTCTGTTTTCCATCTCAGGATCAGTTCCTGCAGCCGGTAGGAGGCCAGGAGGTTTCTGCATTGGTTTTGCTGGTGCAGGACCTATTGCAAGATTGAGGCGTCTCTAACTTGAGCAGTTCTCAAACGTAGCAAATCAACTGTGAAAGTGATATTTCTCCTCATCTGGGCAATGTGAGGCCTGTACTGAGATGGACAGAGTCAAGGATGGGAATTTCTCCTTCCCAAAGCCCTGCCTGGCACATTGGAGGAGTCATTCACCTGTTTCTATGGATGGAGTTTGAGTTAAGCCTCAAGGTCTCAGTGGAAGTTAAACATCTTAGCAGAAACGCTTTGGACAAATGCATTAAAATAATATTGTGTGAGTTTGAGGGAGTCACCATGCACCTCTGCAACTACCGTATGCCGCACGCTACCAATGTGACACGCTATTTGGTTCTGTTTGGTTCTATTTTGGTTCTATTTGCCATGCAGGACTTGGGGCTTCTTGCTTAGCTACAGGGACTGGTGCCATGCTGAGGACCTGTTGTATAACAAACAACCAAGTTTCTAGAATCTAACAAGATTAAGCTAATTTACCATTTCCTCCTAGTTATCCTTTGCCTGCTGCTTATTATCAAAACACTTGGAAGTTTTTCACTCGCTCAGCTCCGTGTCCTTTGTTCCTTCAGGCTGTGATTCACCTCCGAAGCTGGCACCTCAGAAGGCTGCAGAAGCAGTGGACGGTATCTTTGAGTCCCTCAGGGAGATTGCGAGAGCTCGAATGCACATGAAACAGTTTAATTCCATCCATAACCCAGGCAGCAACACCCACCAGGCAAGTGGATCTTTAGTTTTTCCCCTTGTTTATGTTATTTCTCCAGGACGCTGCCAAAATGACACCTCCACCAATAGGGCTGATTTTGCTTATGTACTAATTCCAGATGTGTCCTGCCCACATGGAATGTGTTTGTGTATATATTCTCTAATTGACCTAATAATCAAGAACTTCCTGAAGTCCTGAAGCCAAACACAGGCATATCTCTGTCAAAGTTAATCAAGAATTTGTCTGAGGAAGAAGTCTGGGATTTGCTTCACAGCACAGTGATATGATACAAATGTCTATCTTGCCTGAAAGGTAGGACTAGGTCAAGACTGTACTAGACTGAGATCCCTCATGACAGATGAAAGCAGCAGGCCCGCATTCAGACAGCACTCTTTTCTAACTCTTCTCCTGTTTTCTAACTCTATGAGAGTTTGTTCCCTTCTTAACTCAGGGAAAAATGCAGGTTTTGGTTATAAAAATAAACTACTATATCAGTACAGGTCATGAGGACTAAATTTACTGTTTTTCGATCTTTCCACTCTCCCCGTTTGTCAGTTAAGAATAGAGACTTTTCCAATGGAAAACAAATACTGTGACTTACAGAGACTTTAAAACTTGATTTCATCCTTGAGCCAGAAAAATAAGCCTTCAAGCTCTTAAGTATGCTATAGACCAGCAAAGGGATATAGTTCAAATTAAGCAATGCTTGTAACAACAGGAGCCAGAAGTGTTGCAAATAGCACTGGAAAGCTAAGGTAAGGAAAACCTGTTATTGAAGTCTCTTGGCACGTCTGACCAGTCTGATGTCTAAAATGGGGAAAATTGTATAACATTTAATACAGTTCAGTGTGAGGGCAGTCAGATAATAAGAACATGCCTTATAAAAGTTTCCTGGAAATGTAATTAGCTTCATTGTATTCTTTGGATGTAACTTGGGTTTGTTTGCTTAGGGCAAAGTGCTGGAATACATCAAGGGTTTAATTATCTTGACTATGACCAACAGCCAAGGGCTGTTCGGGGGTTTTAGAGTAGCTGGAAAAAGCAGGCAGCTTATTTGTTTTCTGGCAGAGATCTCTCTGATAATCTCTGTAATGGGCAGAGCATCATATGCACCAAGTTAGCCCGTGTGAAGAACTGCCCTTCCCATGAGCATCCGGATCTGTGCCCGGAGAGGGGCTTTCCCACTCTCCCCGTCAGGAGCTGGGAAGCCTTCGTTTCTTGTGAAGAGAAAAAATGTTTCCTGCACTTAACCAAGTAGGAAGAATTGAATGACTTCTTAGAAGGACTTTTCAAAGCACTGAAGCTTATACGTTTTACATAAAAAGAGCTAATAAATTTTTTCCATCAGTATGTCAAATCAATCAGTGTAGTGACCACGCAAGAGGATGGGATTTGTTTTGTCTGATATTATAACTACTGTACTTGGCCTTCCATTCTTGATCTTAGGTATATTCACCTCCTTCCTTCCGTTCTTCCTTGCTTGCTTTCTTCCTTTTTGAATTATCTGTGATAGCTCATGTTTGAGGTATGTCTGATAACTTTGTAAATCGTAACTTTTAAATAGCTATTTTAAATGGAATTTGTGCTCTGCCAAAATTTAAATTTTATAATAGTATTATTGTGTGTGTTTGAAATCAGCATAGCTATTGGGAGTTGTGTTTTTTACTTACTGATGATTTAATAGATGAATTTCAAGTCACAGAAGATTTTGAAAGTTTTTGGAAAAATCATGGCTAAAAATGACAGGTGATTTTCATATCTGTCTTTTAGTATCTGTGTAGCCAAATTGGATCATTTGTAAGGGACTGACTTTTAGTGCATGGAAATTCAGGGATGCAAAATCATAGCACATATTTAACAACAATGACAATGACTAAAGTCAGATGATATGTATCCTTTTAATTTTGTGAAGCTCTCTGTTTAGCTATGGTTTGATCTTTGCTTCAAATATTTCATTTGTAATGTCTTTCTGATCTTCTGTAGTAGAATGAAAATATTAAACAGATTTTTGTACGTAGGACTTTATGCTTGCATGTACATTTTCAAATTTCAAACATTCATTGCGTGACTAGATTTGGCACAAATCTTGGCATGTTCTGCTGAAAGACACTGCAGCTAAAGTCTCTTGTAATTGGCTTTGTTGATTCAGTTAAAAATTATGCACTTGTGAGAAGGACTAGAAGAGTTGTATAAATCTTTGCTGACAGAATTGTTTTCAAAAAGTCTACATTTTGTTTCTCATTGTAAACAGGTAGATGAAAAATATCTTTAATTACTGAGAGTACTTAAAAAAAATTAGCTCCAAGTTATATAACTGTCTTGCTTTTATTTTCCATCCCTTTTTATGCATATCGAGCATGATGGCTCTTGTAGATCTCCTCCCTGCAAAAAGAATGATGTAACACTTGATCTTTTAAAGAAACCCAGGAATGATGCATTCCTGGACTGGTTCTGAAAAGAAAAAAAAAGGACTAATTTGAAAGCTGCGAATTTTCTCGCACTGTTGTGTTTCCTGAAACCATGTGGTTCTGCTACAGTTTTTGCAAAATTTTGAAAGTAGCAAGCTGATACCCCATCTACAAAACTGAGCAGTGCAGAATTTTCATTGAAGGGGATCTTTTCCTGATTCTCCAAAATTTTCATCTTTTAAAGGTGGCAGAATGGTTCAGACCATGCATAAAGGGTCTGAACATTTCAGGACTATTAATTCATATTCAGCTCAGGTTAGTACGCCTGGAAAGAGATACAAGTGCTTGATGCTCTGAAAAGATTTGGGAGTTGCAGTTTGCTTTCTGGATAGGTTTCTGTGTCTTTTGGAAAACTTCCACTTTGAAGTATGTTGCTCTGTCTACCTTCTTTTCTTTCATTTTTGATTGTGTCAGAATTTAGGCAAAAGAAATTGCTGATATTGGCAGGATGGTTTGGTCTTCTTTCACAAGACTTTCCACAGGAGCAAGCTGAGCGAGTGTTTTTTGTTGGTGGTGGTGGAGTTTTTTTGGCGTGCCTTGGCCGTGGAGGTTGAAGGAGTAATAAAGCTTCTTGATTCTGCTCTGCCATGAGGGAGAAACAAGCAGGTTGCCTTCTACACAGCCCGGCTGATATTCAGGCTTCAGTCATGACCTGACACCATATCATGACAGGTGTTTGAGGGAAGGGAGGGAGGGAGGACTTAGATATTCCAGAGAGGATGAGACTTTTGGGTGCATGCAATGAACAGCAGAGCATCATCCCTATGGTTACCCTTTTCCATGTTGTCAAAAGACTGAGGAAATGAAAAGCCTCACTTTCTTCCTTGCTTCCAAGCCTTCCTTGCTTTCTCCCTTGCTTCCTTGCTCACTTGTATCCCTGTATACCCTATATCATTTGTATACCCTGTACCCACTCACAGGGTAGAGAAAATCTGTAGCTGTCTTCCTGTCTTTCCAGTTTGACGCTAAGTTCGCACATCTGCTGTCAAGGTCTCAGAGATCACTGCTGCTTCAATCATTTCTCTGAAGTCTCTGAGCAGTTTTCTTTCTAGAATAAATATTTTCCTTTCCTTTAATGGAAATACAACATTTAGACAAGCAGTTGTACTAAGGTTTGGCAACCTTGCTCACAGTCTGCTATTCTTTTTGTACAGGCTTCTTACAAACCGCTGCTGAAACAGGTAGTGGAAGAGATATGTAATTCTGATCGACCTGATCCTGTTGATATTGAGCATGTGTCGTCAGGCCTCACTGATCTCCTTAAAACTGGATTCAGCATGTTCATGAAGGTAAGCCAGGCTTCCCAAGCCCATCCATAGGATTTTCCAAAGATCAGAGCGTAACCATGCAACAATCCATTCTATATACTTGAACTAATATTGTTCAGAAGAACCTAAGAGGCAATTACAAGAGTTGAATCCTTATGGGGAGCTTGAAATAGCTGAGGCACCACATTGCAGGCGCAGAATGGGCAGCCCCTGCTGAAACAAAACAAGAGGAATGGAGAAGGCTGGACATCTAGAGAAGGGCTGTTTCAGAGCAAGCTAGTCTTGAGCACAAAATCTGATATACCTAAAGTTCTGCTTTCAGCAGTCTCCACCTAGCATTGCAGTGGATTTTCAAAATGCCCTGGAACAGAAGAAGGTAGCTGTAGAAACAGGGACTCGGTGTTCTTTCTATTCATGCATGAGAACTGAAAAAAAAAGATTCAGCTACTCCAGAAATAGTCGAAGACAGTTACTCAACTGTCAGAGTAAGCAAGCTGGTGCACACAAGTGATTTCTGAAATGATTGATCTTATTTACCAGTAACTCTCACAGTTGTGTTTATTTCATAGTATTTGGTTTTATTTTTTTAAGCAGGAACATAGCTTTTTAGCAGGAACATGGCTTTCTTTACCAAAAAGCAACAGCAAGAAATACATGTATTCCGATAAGTCTGAATGTGCATGTGTACCTATGTCTGTGTGTGTCACAGAAGTAAATTACAGAGATATCCAACTCACAGAGACCCCTGTTGCACCTTCTGCTGCGCTAACATCAAACAGAAGATGCCGGAGGCAGGATTAACTGAAATCCAAACAGATGGGGGGTTCAGGGAAGCGGTGAGGCAGGATCAATCAGCCTGACAGCCAGTGTCTCCATTTCTAGTAACTGTGTAATGTCAGGAGAGGAAGAGGAGGAGGTAGCCTTGTGGAGGTTTGCATAAGCTGGAGGCAGAACACAGGAAAGAACACAAAATGTGTTTTTGAGAATGTAACAAATGGTCAGTGAGGGATGTAATTAGAAGATGAATTTTCTGTATGAGAAAATTGAACTTTTCTATACAGAACAGACAATTTGACAGCTTGAGGAAGGTGTCTTCCCTGCCGCTTTCTCCATCAAGATGTGATGGGCATGAAAAGCATTGATTGATATTAGATGTGAAAGAAAAGTAGAATATTGTAGAGAACCATAAGAAAATAGTAACATGGTAAAAATATTGGATGCGTATGTGATGCAAAATCTGTGTTTGTATCTGTACAGTAAGGGTGTTGTGCCAATGGAAGCCTGACCCAGACAGGTAGATAAAAGACTGATCTCTGAGATGTTATATGCTTAGTATTTACAATATTTAAACAACTTGTATTTATGAAGACGTGGAGAGAGTTTCAAGATGGTGCCAGATTAATGGGCCTGTTAAGTGTAAGATAATTTGGTATCCACCTGAAAAGTAAGGAGCAAAAGACTTAAAATAGTATTTAAGTCAAACTAAACATAGCTAAACCACCAGACCACCACAAAGAGACAAAGGTTTATTTTGGAGAAGAGGAAACCAATCTGAGCTAGAGAGGTGCGTCAGCACAGGGATGGTAGCTGAATGTACGTCCAAACTGCCAGCAGATTAGTGGGAGAGAAGGCAGAGAGAAAAAAAAAGAAAGAAAAGAAAGAAAAAGGACCTGCTGAGGCTGCTTTGAAAGGCAGCAGGAGTGATGACTAAGGACACACACGGAGAGTCATTTAGAGAGGCAGGCAAGGGTTATTGTTATTTCATTGCCGGAGTATCAAGACAATCTCATAAAGTCAAGTTGGACTCTCTGAAATGTTTATCTGAAAAGTCAGTATGAACTCATGTTTTCTTGGTCCTGTGGCATGTGCTGGCAAACTGTGCTGTAGCTCCTGAATTTCTGTCACGCAGAGAAGGTAGGATGCTGCTACAGCATGAAGAAAAGGGAGAACAAGGAAAAGCAGTGAAAGAAAAGCAGGGGATGGAGAGCAGGAGATGAAATAAAACAAAGGTGAAATATTCCTCTTTCTTGTCTTCCCATCATTTTTTTTTCTTTTAGGCTGCTGTGGTTAATAAAACTTACATTAGGAGTAGAACATTGTACTTGCTTAGAAGGAGGGAAATGCTGTCATCCAGACCACTGTTTAAATAAAAGTCCTGTGCTGAAATTTCTCCGATGTCAAGGGGGATGTGGGATGAGCAACACCCTGTCAGTAGCCTCTGACCTGTGGGGAAACCTGCCCTGAGGAGGTGCAGACTGAGGGAGAGGCTCAGAGAGCCATAGCGAGCCCAGGCTGCTCTCCACGCAGCAGTGAGAGGTGCGAGTTGTGTCTGAGCAAGCACGGTGCCGGCTCTGCTGGCAGTGGGTGCAAACACGTATTCAAAAAGCAAAAACATAGATATTTGGGTGGGTAGATGGACATTGAGGAGGCACCGAAAGAGAAGTGCCACTGGGACAGATGTGTGCCATCTTTCAGCCGCTCTCCATCTTTTGCTATCTCTCTTCCCTGTTTCCAGTCTTGTTTGTGCTAAAAAAAAAGGCTCTTAAACTTTTGCGTGACCTAAGTCTTTCTTATCAATGTTTTCTGCTGGTCTTGATGTGCTTATAACTTTTTTCCTTTGTGCCAATTTAGACGTTTCTGTTTTGTTTGAGAGTTTTTCAGACACGCTTATTGCACAAGGAACCTGCATCTCTGCCGGTAATAAAAATATCCTATTGAAAAGGAATATGTAACAGCAGAGTAAGTGAACATTATGTAGGATGAATAGTTCATAATCATCACTTACCTCACAAATATGTATTCTCACTTACTCATTTAGTTTATAGCTTGGCGTGTTGGCTGGTGCTCCATTACTGTGTGAATGAGTTTCTGACCAGCCTGTATTTCTCCCACAAGAGGGTCTTTTCTATTTACTGCAGCATCAGCACTGTAATTATTTCATGGGGTTCCTTGCATTTATATTTCTTCTTCAATTCCTGAATGTAAATGCCGACTCAAATGAAAATGCTTCAGTAAGTGATAAAAGCAGCTTTTGGTGTCCCAGATATATCAGGCTGCAGCCACCTCCTGCAACACTGCTGCACAAGAAAAGACTTAATTTCTTATTCAAGTCCTGTCTCCTAAGCCAGTCCTTTGGCATAGGTAACCCTGCTTTTTAAATTGCCTCCTGTCAGAAAACGGTATTTGAGAACACATGAAGAGTTTGAATGACTGAGCCACACTCAAAGGAGACTTTCCCCATCCTGTCACAATTAAATGCCTCTCTTATCTGAAGGACTCAAATTTGTCCAATCAAAGAGGAATGGACTGTTAAAGGTACCTCTCATCCCAGAGCATTTCCCTGGGTAATGTGTTTGTCCTGAAGCTTCCGTAAGTAGAGACAAAGGAGCCCAAAGGGGGCATGCAGATGCCCAAGGGAGTTAATACAGAGGGAAAGGCCTCCGTACCTCACGGATTCCGCTTTTTACTGCAACTGCAGTAAAACTGCTTATGGTTTATGGTGATCTAAGCAAAACTCCTTCATTGATAGCAAGTGGTAGCACAGCAGTCTAGATTCAGAAGATTGATGTGTTTTCCTGTTACTTTGTCCAGCTATCCTGCTGCGTGGATTGGTGTGTGATTGATCACAAGTAACATGCGCCGGCACTGGGTTGCTGCTGGGAGGGCAGACTTAGCCCTGGTAGGCCAGTCGAGAGGTTTCTGCTGACTGCAGTGGAAACAGCAGTGTTTGCTCAGAGCTTTGGGCCAGAGCACTTGCCACCGCAGCAGCAGGCCTTGCTGTGTGCCCAGCGCCATGCGGCGGCGGCGGCACGAGCCGTGTCGCGTGCTGGCGACACAGTCTGCGAGGGCACAGTCCGCAGCGCACGATGTGTCAGCAGCTGAACAGGCCTTGAGTGCATCTCTGTGGTGCCTGGGCTTATCGCAGGTAGGAGTTTTGGGGGTTTTAATTCCTTTTCAGTCTTACCAATTTCCCGAGATAACTGTGCCCATCATTTTTAACGCAGGGCGTTTTGAACCAAAAGTGAATTTCATTCAGGATTTTTTGCAAAATTAAGATCTTACATTAACTTACATTAAGATTTGCAGGACCTGAAAGTGTTCTGAAACAAACTAGTTGTAGGAGTATTCCAGAATGTGCATGTGGCTTTTTGCTGAGGTTCATTTCAGTTCTTCTTCTGTATTACAGAAATGAGATGTGTTTAGCTACATGGAGCCAGTTCCTTCCAAAGAGACAGCCTTGGGTGGTTGTATTATCAAACAAAAAAAAATCTTGGCAGAAACTTGCATTCTTAATCCAGCCAGATAGTTTGTACCCAGAGCATTGTCCTCCCTCAAAACATTCGTGCATAGCATAAGAAAACTGCAGATTCCAAAACCCTTTTCATTGCAGCTTTAATTTAATTTAGAGTTTGCATGCCTAATAGTATTTTTAATATGCATTTCTGGAATTTGTGGTTTGAGCTTGAGAAAAATATTAAGTTTTATACAGGGAACATGTGTTTGGATCTAGACTTATTTTGACTGAAGGAAATGATTTGTCAAGATACTTTCTCTTCACTATGGAAATGAAGGCCTGTGTTTTCTAATTAATATTCCCAGGTTGGATGTCCATACAGTTTTTCAATGTTATACATTGTATACCTGCTTATGATGAATTGTCACTAGGATAGGTATTAAGAAAGAGAGAGACCTTATTCAGTAGAAAGCTTCTGGAGTTTGGGGTCTTCATGTAAGAGTCTTCGTGGAATGGAGTGTAGTAGTTTGTTCTGGTTATTCCACTAAGAGTGGAATAGAGCCTGCAAAAGGAATAAACACTGTAATTTCTCTGTTGCAGTATCACAGCATTTTGTTTTGCCAAACCTCGTGTTCATCATCCCTGCAGTTAGTTCTTTAGCCTTGTTTGACTGCCTACAGTAATTATGACATGATTTACTTTAATATTTGAGCAAGTAACAGTTCTAGCTGACCTTCTTTTTAGGTAAATATTTAGATCTTACTCAAACTCCACATGGTATCTGTAATTAAGGAGTGGGCTTTTTGTCCTCTTAAGGTTAATGCTGTGTTTTATTCAGGTAATAAGAAGTGAAACATGGGAGAAAAGAGTAGTATGGGGAAGTGGATAAAGAGAGAATCTTTGTAAAGTCTCACATATTGATTTAACTGCTCTTGTAGTCTAAATGAAGGCTGCTACATAGCACCAGAATGCAGGATTTGCACAATTGTAGTATGTGTGCTCTCTGTACCATCATGTGAATGAAAATGGCTAGGAGAGATGGGAGATTAAGAGAATAACTCTCAGTACACAAGTAGTCAGCTCAGTAATGCATCCAGCTGAGGCTTTTTGTCCAGATTTCAGACTCCCGAAGAGTTCAAGAGCTGTGTGCCTGGGGAGCAGTGTTTAACAGGGAGTGCAGGTGAGGAGCAGCCAGCATGGAGACTAGGTATAGGACGGGCACAATAAGGAGCAGAAGAATCAAAAGATGGAATCGAGCAGGCGCGGCGGCCATGGAAGCAGAGGAGCCGCGCTGTACCCGGGCACAGGGGCCCCGCTGCTCTCCACCGCCGAGCGAGCGCCGCCAAAAACCCGCGTGGCAGCGAGGAGAGGGGGCGGAGAGGCTACAACAGAGCAAACTGAGTTGTGCTGCCTGCTGCTCTCCAGAGCCAAACAGTTGGCATGTTTCGTACTCGGAGGGATATGGTGGTGTAACTGGAGCGATTGCCCGGGCTGCGCTGACATGGGCCCACGAGGCTCCGCGAAGCCGGGCACCATCCACGGCATTATCCATGCAGTGAGTTCCGTAGGGAAAGAGAGGGTGAGCGCACAGCAAACTGATCGTGCTTTCAGAAATGCTTTAGAGGGAGCTAATGGAAGGATTACCCTCACATTTAGAAACGGAACATAGCGTTATCGAGTTAAACTGAAATGGAATGTTGGTGCCATTTTAATGATAATTAAGAAAAAAAAAGGAAAAAGGATTTTGTTTGGGAAAAAGTTTTCTTTACCAGTTACACCCCAGTCATAGAAATATTGAAAACTTTCAAGTGAAATGATCTAAAACTGATCTGCTACGATAATTAACCTGATTTATTTTCGTTGGTCTAATTGTGAAGGATCATTCATTGTACTGATGAAAAAGCATTATTTATGATTCTTTCCATTGCTGACCTCAGGCAGAGATTCTCACATGTTTAGACTAGACTCCTTCTGCTAGATCATAATTTACCCCTCATTCCGTAAAGCCCTAAGCACATGTGTATCCAAACTGTATCTACTCAAGGACTGCCCACTCACTCTGGGAAAGGAAGGAAAGGAATGAAGAAAGAATGGCAGGAGACGAAATGAGACCTCCTGGGAAGCTCCTGTAGATTTCAGACTCCATATTCCTGGAAATGTTCATTATTTTTAGCCTGACGTTATTCCCCTTTGGTGGCCTGTTCCACTGTTGTGGGAACACAACCGGTGCCCTGTGAATATTTCAGAGATAGAATGAGCTACAAATAACGCTGTCTGTCATTTTACAGGTGAATCGCCCTCACCCTGGTGATCATCCTCTTCTGATTATCTATATGATTGGCGGCGTGACAGTCTCTGAGGTAAAAATGGTGAAGGACCTGGTAGCAGCACGCAAACCTGGTACCCAGGTAAAAAGAGCTCTAAATATACAGTTTCTGTCTGAACAAAAACTTAGAAAATTCATCAGCCAAAGTTGATTGTAGTATTCATACCAGATCTACACCAAGTCATAGCCATATGGACAGTAATGATGTTAGGATTTTGCTGTGTTTGTGTTCCAACACAAGGGTCTGTTTATTCATATATTAGAGTCAGCAATTAAAGTTCAACCTCAGGTTGGAGGCTTGGCCTTCAGGACAGATTAGCATTGTTCTGAAGAAGATCTCATAATGTCTCAAAAGATGCATTTGTTGGAGTTCTTTCTAAGCAGAAACATTTGCTGTCTAAGAGGCAATGAGTTCCTAGGTAGAGCACATACCAGGCATAGTGCAAGGATGCCAGAAGGAGCCTGAGTACTATCTAGTGACCTATCAGCAGTGCTGGACCAGTCTAGTTAATCAGGAGTGCCAAGGAGCAAGACAGATTAGCCTGGATACAGCTGTACTGCTTCTGGACCAGATTGTGAGCCTCTGAGGTGCCCTATTAGACATACCAGGACAGCCCCATTGAGTACACCAGTGAGCAGATAGGGCTCTCTGTCTGTTTAAAAGCAATCTCAGACAGGGGCAGAAAACTTTCATGTTTAGAGGCTTAAAGAAAAAAACTACAGGACCTAAGAGTCATACATAAAATTTTCAATTAAAAAGACTGCGTTCATCTTATGATGCCAAAAATAGAATACTTCATCCGAGGCTAAAGGTCAGAGTTTGCAAAGCAACCTGTGCTTTTGAACCCTCACAAGAGTCCCCCTATTACTCTCATTCCACTCCACAGATAAGTGACTTGCACCTCTCCTCTGAAATCTTGACAAACAGGATACATATCTGGATACCCTAAACACTGACCCTCGGGCCATTTTCCTTTTGTTTCTCTTCCAAGATTAAAATGCCAGCTGCCTCCTGCATGCAGGAGAGCGGGTGCAGCCGCTGAGAGGTCGGCCCCCCTCCGACACCCTTCCCATAGCACAAAACCAGACCCTGTCCCAAGGAGGCTCTGGGCAGAACAGTTCAGACACAAGGAAACAGGCAACATTTCACCAGGTTTTCTAAAAAATACCCATCCTTGGGAGGAGGATGGATGGGCTCCAGCAGCACCTAAGATGTTAGAAAGTGTTAATTGTGGAAGAACGTGTACAAGAGCAACCAGCTGTCTGCTGGGTAGTGCAGATGTACAGGGTAACCCGAAAACTGCAGAAAGACACGAGCAGTGCTGGGTAACCAGCTGCCTCATAAACCTAAGTGTGGCTTCCAAGGCGGCTTGTAAACATCCTGTTTTCAATTCCTATGGAATTCAGATGTAATTAGTGAGAAATCACTAGCAAGATGCAGCCAACCAACCTGAGCAAACCCCAGGTTTCATATATGTTTTTCACACTTCGGTTTTCTTTGCGAAGCAGTCTCAAGCCATGTTTTATAAGATTGAATACTAATTTTAAGCCTTCTTTTTTGTCTGATAACACATTTCTCCCCAATTAGCCTGTTGCTAATCTCCTCAACACAGCGAATAAAATTCTCTCCCGTCTTGAACAGGGAGAACTGTGACACTCTGATGGACAAGTTAATCCACTCCTTAAATGTATTAATATGCCTTGAAAGATAAGCACTGAGTTAACAAGCGAGTTGGTTGAAAACTATGCAGTAAGACTTTTGACTAACTTTCCAGAGGGAATTGAGGCTTGACAGTGGTGACACAGGATCTGGTGTTGCTTTGCTTTGGCTTAACCCTGGTGGCAGGTCACCCTCTGAGGCAGATTCCTGAAGAATTTTAAGCTTTTACTGCATCTTGCCCTTTGTCCAAATGTGCCATGGTAGAGGTGAAAAGACTTTAGGGAGAGTCTAGAGGAGGAATAAAAAGAAAAAAAAAGAAGCGGTTGTTTAAGTAAGTCTCTCGTATAAAAATGTTTATGAGTTAGCTGGATTTACCTGGATTTCTGCTCTACAGCTTGTGAATATGTGCCACCTGTTTGGGATTATTCCCTTTTCAAGAAGCCAGGCATTTGCTAACCCGAGCCAGAAGTGAACAGAGCTTCTATTTTGCAGTGCTCAGGCAATCAGCTCCAGGGATCAGGGCAGGAGGGAAGCGCTGGCCCCACAGCCCCATCCCACTCAAACAACACACTGGTGTTGGCAGCAATTCCTGGCTCTGGAGAAGCAGGAAGGTGTGCGGGTGCACAAACAAAGAGCTGAGTAAGGTAACAGAAAAGCTGACAGGATGCACTCATTATTCCAGCATTTGTTTCTGGCCCCCATAGCTCAGCTGTCTGTGTGAGCAGCATTCCCTGTCCAGAGCATCAAAGGCAGGCACGAAGTATTGCATTAGGAGAAGGTCTGCCAAGGCAATTTATCACCCTGAAGAGCTTTACCTGAAAAAAATATGGCCATTTCTTTTCCGGACAGTTCACCCATTCTCTGTAAAAATGAGAGGACAAATAGTCACATTTATCTCCATGTAGAACCCTCACAGATAGCAGTGGGCAAGGAGGGAAGTCCCACACTATTTGGCTTTAGCATTGCTCCTAAGTTAGAGTTTGTGGTTCTCATTCTTCTGCCTCGGCTTGTTATCAGTTGCACAAATCCCCTCTAGTTTAATGGTAGGACTCCAAGATGAAATTGCTTTTCTGGCAGTGGCTGCTATTGTTGTTTGGCTTGTAGACCAAAATGTTGCGTAATGTTCCCTCTCATGTTTTTCAGAATGAAGCTGGGTGTTAAGGAGATGAGCACATACTGTGTTATATATTCTCACATAACATCAATAAGGTGGTGTCAGCGTTTGGCACCTGCAAATTACAGAAATAATTTTTCAGCCATAGGAAGCAGAAGAGAGAATCAGTGTCAGTTTGCTGCAGATTCTGTGGGAAGATCTGGGAAGGGGGAAAGCGACGGGGAGATGATCAGCAGGACAGAAGAGATCTGTAGTAATTTAACTCCAGATTCTTTTCATTATTTGAAGTGAAAAGGTGAAAGAAAGAACAACATAAAGTTGAAATGTAGAGTCCTACCAAATCCTAAAATGCATATGTCTTCTAAGTATTCCTTTAAAATTACCTGCACCGTTAGACTCTACAGACCACACATTGGAGCTCTGTGATGAAGAGCACAAGCTATTTGGTAGCTGCTGTGGGAGACACACACATAAACACACACGCACATGGCGTTGATGGTGCTTACTCTTCTCCTCCTTGCTTTGTGCAGAAGAAGCAAATTAGTTTCAAGTGGCCTAGTAAAATAAATCCGCTGCCACGTCAGCTTGATAGCCGTTAGTGCTGGCTGCAGTAACAGTGCTGAGTGAGGCACTCGGTAAGAGCAGGTGCCCTGTGACTTTGGGAGCAACCTGACCCTGCATTAGCTCCGCGCGCACGAGCTCCTTGACAGCCTGCCCTGCAGGCCAGCCCTTCGCTGCAGCCCTACCTATTGGCTTTCGCTTGAGAAAAACAGATTGAGTGTGTGGCCACCAGTGCACATCTTCCCTGTAGCGACAGGTCCTCTCAGGGGCCTGTCCTGCATTAAGAACTTAAAAATGGTAACGTCCCAACAGTGTCCGAGGGTGAACTTGGATCACACTGTGCAGAAACGAGGGGGTGATGTTTCTCTAGCGGGGATGGGGTCTCCTGAGCACCGCAGCAGCAGTTCTGTGGTGCTTGCCCTGCCTCAGGCAGGAGCACGGAGCTGCCAGGGCTGCTTTACCAAGAGGGAACCGCCGCCTCACGGGACACGCGGCGGCAGGCGCAGCAGGTCCCTGGGGAAGGTGTGGGTAGAAGTGAATCAAAGCACACATTCATTAAGGGTACAGTGCTGCTAGTCTTTATGTTCCTTAGGAGATTTAACTACAGTTATTAGCCAGCAGACACTATCACTGGGGGGAAAGCTGTATTTCCCTATCAGTAAGCAACAGAAACACACACACAGCATAGCTAGCGTGGCATAAGCAAACAAAGAAAAAATGTGTGTGTGCACGTCCCACTTATGCTACAGTCAGCCTCAGACCCCTCAGTTTTGATATGCTGTCTCTTTTCCCCCTTCTCCAGGTGCTCGTGCTGTCCCCGGCACTCCTGACACCACTGGGCGTTATCGAGATGTTGTTTGCCTCGAAGCATCTCCAGTCTGATACTGATATGTGACACGGGGGGATCTGTGGAGAAGATAAGTGATTGCCTTGGCTGGAAACATCAAATCCTTGGTCTGCCACACTTTCCAGTATTCCCATCACTGAAATGAGGTAAAGCAGCTGGGTTCCTGACTGCAAGAAAATATGTGAAGTTTACAAAGAGCCCTTAAAAATGGTTCAGTTTTCCAGTGACCAACACTCTCCTCTTTAAAGACAACATAGTGTGATCCTGAATTCCGTACTATACTCTGACCTTCCCCCAGCACCAGCAATGCGAGCAAGGACAGCTGCTTGCAGTAATGCCCTAGGAAAGGGGAAGGCAGGAAGCCCTATCGGACCACAGGCTGCTGCATTTGCCCTCCCTGAGCAGACGTTTTCCCTCTGAGCAATCCTGGCGGTTGCCCTGGGGTTGCCCCTGGAGAGAAATGCTGCTGAAGGAGGAAGGGGCTAGAGAAATGCACCCTCTTGGTCATGTTACCTGGTGAAACACGTGTGCCTTATGGAGCACTGGCAGCCTCTGCTCTCGCTTCGTCCCTCCCTACCAAAGAGGCTTTCGCTCGACCCTGGTCTTACCAGCGGAGCGGCTGCCCGCTCAGCTGGTGCGAGCAGAGAAACGGAGCCCAAGTCAAGTGCAGTTACATGAATCCTTCTCTCTCAGATGCTGCTCAGGTTCCTGCCCTGTTTTCTCCACTCACAGTTCCAGGAGAAAAGACTGTTTCTGATGGCACACTTCTGTCTAGTTTTGCACAGTAGGACATATGGGCTGTGATGGTTTGATGTTAACCCGGAAAAATGTTCCTCTCACATATGTTTAAAAAAGGAAAAAAAAAAATGTTCCCACTTCCAAGCGGCTGTGGTGGCAGATTCTTTATGAACAGCTCTTGATTTGTGATCATGAAAGAGCTGCTACCAAACTCAGTTATGTAATTATTCTTCATAAAACTTTGATATAATCTAGGATAAAAAAGCATCAGTGGATATCATGAGACTTCAGAATTGCAGCATAAAATGGTGGAGCTGCAAAGCTGCATCCTCCGGGTTCATTCCGGAGACGCTAAGACTACAGCTTACTTTGAGAATGTGAAGGTGAAATTATATATGAAATTTGCTCAATCGTAGCATTCTTTATTATGCCAAATGAATATAAAGAGGAAGTAGCTTTTTAACCTTTGTTCAGTAGCTAGCTTAAGTTCTCTTAAATGTTTATAATGGTCTTCAGAAAAGGCTGCATTTTGATTTAAACTCTCTCTTGTGTGGCTAAAAGGGAACAATGAAGTGATTATAAAGCAGGGACAATGTTGCCTCTATGGAAAAGAGATTTATAGGAATCGCTATGGAATGGAACTTGGTGCCATAAAAAAATGAGAAATATTGTGAGATTGTAATGTTAAAAGCTCAAGAAATATTGAACAGAGCAATCTGAAGGCAAATAGCCAGTCTCTGTCTTTTTTGTTTTTTTGTTTTTTGTTTTTTTGTTTTGTTTTCGTTCTATACTCTTTATCTTAGGATATAGATGTTTTGGAAATTCTGCAGTCAATAAAGCAAAGCTGCTGTCTTTGAGCCCAACTCCTGCCTCTGCTTCTCCCCTGTGTCTGCGTGGGCTGTACGTGCCCACACGGGCTGTATGTGTCTGTGCGGGGTGTACGTGGCCGTGCGGGCTGTACGTGCCGCGCACCGCGCGCCCGTGCCGTTCCCCTCTGCACTGTTCGGCCGTCCCTCGGAACCGAGCGCTCGTGTCCCGGGAGGTGCAGGGAGAGGTTTCCATCCCTGCCAGCAGCAGAAAGGCTCTTCCGACCCAGGGCTTGTGGCCAGCAGCCCCAGGACCGAGAGGCTCTCAACTCTATCTGAGATGCTGATTTCCTGACTCAAGGGAGCCTGTGGGCTCCTCTCCCACCTGCCTGTGTTGAGCGGTGTCCCCCAGGGGTCAGTCCTTGGTCCAGTCCTGTTCAATTTATTCATCAACGACCTGGATGAAGGCACAGAGTGCTC